>CAJQZN010021129.1:3568-18369 GCA_907164685.1 Colias eurytheme
TAGCCTGTAGTTATCAGTATTACTTGTGAGTGTTAAAATGAACAATAATTATAATGTGGCGTTCATTAAAAAGTGTGTTAAAACGTTACAAATTCGGCTTGAATGTAAAGCTAATAAGGGACCGCCACGGCCTGAACTTGATCTTACGCAAAAATGTACGACAAAAACGAAAACATATACGCGTGTGTTTAAATCTGAACAATATGTGAAAAAACCGTGGTTGTGTGGTTGTGATGAAAGCAACAAACTATTTTGTTTTCCGTGTCTTTTATTTAAAGCGGGCGCGGCCGGCGGAGGTGAGAGTGCTTGGACTGAAACGGGCGTTGACGACTTAGCTCATCTTTCAATCAAGATGAAAAAACATTCACAATCTTGGTACCATTTGTTGAATGAACTGCAATTGGCGTCTATCGGACGACAAGACATTCGTAAAGCACTAGATTCCGCGTAGGTACCGAAAGTCAATACGCGAGTTCAATGACCGTGTCAGTCAACAGACATATTTTACGAAGGTAAATAGATTGTGTCGTATTTTGTGGTGCATTTCAAATTGCTTTATGGGGGCATGATGAGTCTTCGGAATCCCTGAATCCCGGAATCTATATATATATTTTTTTTAATAAATTGTACTGATTTACACCATGTATTTTCAGTGTTTTATTTCAAGTGAACACCCATTAAATTTTGTCACGAGCCGCCTCTGTATGCAATCCTATACTAATAGTTCTATCCTATCCTAATCCAAATAATATTATAAATGCGAAAGTTCGTGAGGATGGATGTGTATGTGTATGTTTGTTAGTCTTTCACGCAAATACTAATGAACCGATTACAATGAAATTTAGCACATAATATATAGAGTGTAACTTGGATTGTGTAATCAATAATATTGTATAATAAATAGGATAGGATAGGTTCTATCTAGGAAATCCCATGGTAACAGGAACTATGCGTTTTTTTTTAAATGCAGGCAAAGCCGCGGGCGTAAAGCTAGTGTTATTTAAACTAATATTATAAAGCTGAAGAGTTTGTTTGTTTGAACGCGCTAATCTCGGGAACTACTGGTCCGATTTGAAAAATTCGTTCGGTGTTAGATAGCTCATTTATCGAGGAAGGCTATAGGCTATATATCATCACCCTACGACCAATAGGAGTGGAGCCACGGGGGTGAAACCGCGCGGAGCAGCTAGTAATATATAAAATTCTTGTATCACAATGTTAGTTACCATACTCTTCCGAAACAGCTTGACCAATTCTAATGAAATTTGTTTACACATTAGTCTGTATCGTCTGTATGTCTGAGATTCGAACAGCATCTATTTTTTATACCCCTAAGTGATTGGAGTAAGGCAGAACAATGTTTGATGGGACAGGTAATATAAATATTGTGTGAAGTCCCATATCCCCTAGTAGGGTAAGGGGCAGATGCATTATACATTTGTTACACTGATCGATTTTCTTTAGGGACAAGTAGGTGATCAGCCTTCTGTGTCCTGCCAGACCGAGACATTTTTCTTCATCTCCACTGGGAATCTAACCCAGGATCCCTCGGTTCTACACTCTCTGATTTGACTCTCTCTCACTGATTTGATTACACGCGTTGACACGCGTCAACCACTGTACCTAATCAAATCAAATCAAAACAAAGGAGGATCCTAGGAGGCGGTTGTATTAACATTAAGCCATATTTATCCCAGGCAGTAGCGGAAAAACTGCGACGCGTCGCTAACTCGACTCATATAAACAACACGCCGTTCAAATTGAGCTCGGCGTACAGAAAGGCTCATCCGCATGTTTGTGATTACGGACTTATTATGTCCACTTTGCATATGTTAGAGGATGCGCAGGCGCAACCGAGAACACAGATTAGCGAGAAGGACTTGATGGTTGTGCATGTTAATCCTAATCGTGAGTGTTTTGTATTTTAATCTAATTTCTTAAATTTGATATGCTTAAATTTTTATAACTAAGCAACGGATTTTGATGTGTTTTTTTGATAGATAGTGATTCAAAAGGAAGATTTTAGTATATAATTTATTAGGTTTTAGACATAGCCGTAAACTAGTTGAGCAAATCAAATCAATAATTACAAATTTACAAATTATTAAATATTTTGCTTGTATTTTGCTAGCTTATATTTTAATGAGTGAATGAACGATTGATTGAATGAAAGAGTTGATATAAAACAACTTGCACATTTAATAAGAATTTTGGTAATTAGTTTGAGAAATGTATGAATTCAACAAATATTAATTTAAATTAATATTTATTGAATTCAAAAGTTGGATGAAAACTACTTTTTCGAAAAAATTATAAAATAATATAGACAATAGGCTTGAGCCTAGCTAGGCTAAGATTAAAGAATAGGAAATTTAAGATGTATATCTATATTCTCAATTCAGATCGCAATTATAACTAGTATAAAAACGTAGTAAAAAAAAATTACAATATAAATGTAAGGAAAGTCATTAAAATAAAACAATCAATGTGGTCAGTAATCAATTTATTTAATTTTTACAGCTGTTGTTACACGTTTTGAGAAAATTAAAGATGATACCAATAAATACTCAGACAGAATAATGAAAAGGGTAAGATTTTAATTCTATATCTACAAATATTTTATTATTTATACAAATAATGAAGGGCTTTATATACGTAAATTTTTTTTGAAGTGAAACTTCGGGCACGTTCAGAGTAAAATTTCAAGGTTGCGTCATGGCAATATCGTCATGTCATGAAGTAAGGCGACGATTTTGGTACCTTAGAATCTTGCCAAAGAAGTTTCACTTCTGACACACGTGTCCTCGGCATATACGCTCATTTGTTTTTTTTCTAATATAATTATTCTTATTTCTTATATTCATAAAATTAAATAAATTTATTTTAAACAGGTGCATGAATACATTAATTCGTTAAAAACAGACTCTAATCCGGAACAGACTGAAGAAGAGGAAGCAAGAGTTAATGTTAGGAAACAATTGAAAAAAGTACAACCGTACTTATCAACGGTAAGAAACTTTAATTGTTTTTTTGGTCCACACTTAGCGAATTTCATGCAATGTAGTTTTTATGTTTTTAAATAGAATAGAATAGAAACGCATTTATTCCCAAAAAATGATACAGTACACGGTATAACTGGGTAAAACAATATGTGAAGATGTAATAATATTATATTATACTAGAGGTCCGCCCCGGCTTCGCCCGTGGTACATATTTCGCAATAAAAGGTAGCCTATGTCCTTTCTCGGGTATCAAAATATCTCCATACCAAATTTCATGCAAATTGGTTCAGTAGTTTAGGCGTGATTGAGTAACAGACAGACAGACAGAGTTTTCGCATTTATAATACATAAATATTAGTATGGATTTGTATCACCTCAGAGAAAGGGATTACTGACTCAGCATGAAATAGTTAGGTTTATCATGAAATTGCATATTATAATCTGTGTCTGCAAAATGTTAAAAAAAACTGAATTGTTAATGCAAATTATCCTTGTAACTAACACCATACCATCACTAACTCAAGAATGGCAGATTGCATGATATTTTTATGATATTATATTTTATTTTATAAATTGTTATGATCTTTAGTTTGTTGGATTACAAATGTTGCATATTGCATTTTTTTTTGTATTACTCTCTGCGCCCTGCGGTTTTACCCGCACTGCTCCACTCATGTTGGTCTTAGCGTGATGATATAATATAGCCTATAGCCTTCCTCGATAAATGGGCTATCTTACACCGAAAGAATTTTTAAAATCGGACCATTTCTGAGATTAGCGTGTTCAAACAAACAAACAAACTCTTCTTCTTTATAATATTAGTATAGATTTAGTATTATATTAATTTTAATTATAAGTATGAATCAATAAATGAATAAAATTGCGACGGCAAAATTTCCTATGTATGATTATGATTTTTTCAGATCATCAGAGAAGTCACAGCATCGCAATTGGTTCCATTGAATAAAGCACACAAAACTCAGGTATGATTTATAAATAAATGTATTTATTGTTTTACTATTTTATTTTGTACTATCTGTGCCGCGCGGTTTCATCCGTGGACGAAGCTGCGGGAAAAATTAAGTATTTGTAATTCTGATGTGTCATGTATCATCCTTACATAGTATAAAACAAAGTCGCTTTCTCTGTCCCTATGTCCCTATGTATGCTTAAAATTTTAAAACTACGCAACGGATTTTGATGCGATTTTTTTAAATAGATAAAGTGATTCAAGGAAGGTTTTAGTAAATAATTTATTAGGTTTTAGACAAAGCGGACGAAGCCGCGGTTGGTGAGCTAGTAACCTATATATGCAATGGTTGGTGGTAAATGAAACACTTAACTCGACTGTAAGCTGTAGTATATTGTATTAGACTGGCATTAAACTGTAGAACAACAGGACTATATATTCTATATCACACACATACAATAGATTACACACTATACACATTATATAACGGTAAAGTTTCATCTAAATCCGTCCAGTAGTTCTTTCGTGAAAGAGTAACAAACATCCATCCATCCTCACAAACTTTCACATTTATTATATTTATATGTAGTAGGATGTACTTTCATTTTTCGTTTTTTTTCAGGTCCCAGAGCTTCCACCGAACTATATGAAACCGATGAAGCAGTCTTTGTGCAACGTGCGGGTATGAAATTATTTTAATTATCATGTAATAATCAAAAGCAAAATAAAACAAAACAAAAAAAGATTATCTTAGGGCCGATTTTTCAATCCTTGGTTAAAATTTATCCGTCCAATAAAGTATTACACGATAATATTAAAATGTCACGTAAACTGTCAAATACGGGCAATTAGAATACGTTTTTAAAATGGTAGTTTAATACGTTATTTGACGAATAAGTTTTAACCAACGATTGAAAAATCAGCCCTTAATGTAATTAACTTACTATATAAAGAAATCCAACTTTTTATTTAAGCCTAATCCAATCTTACAAGTTTTATACTTTTCAAGAAAGAAAGAGAAATAAATAGTGAATTGTGTGCTTCTTTGCATTCATAAATAGTTCTCGGTAAAAAATTTGGGCCTAGAAACTTCTGAATTGCAATACAATTTTATTCTTGCTCTTAAAATCACTTTGTCACTAAATATTTTTCGAAGTGTTATTGAAGTGAAACTTATTTAGGCGCGTTGAGAGTAAAATTTCAAGGTCGCATCATGGCAATACCGTCACGTCATGGAGTAAGGCCACGAATTTGGTATCTTTGAATCTTGCCAATGAAGTTTCTCTTCTGACACGTCACACACTTCTGTCTCGTTTTTTAACTATGTTAGTTATATATAACTCATCGCTTTTATGTACATACTATATCTATATTTTTTATATAATATTCAACAGATATACAGCGAGCCATATTTCCCTGGTAACGAGGCAGTGAAAGGTTTTCTAAAGAAATTTTCCGCAAGATCGATACATAGAGCGGACACCATGTTTAACTTGCTTCATGTGAAAGTCTCGAGACAGGCCTATAATAAGATGTTGGCTCATGATGGGACTATAATAGGTAATATGCTCCCATATGGGATAACTAGCTTTCCGCCCGCGGATTCGCCTTCTACCTTCTACCTTCTGTGATCTGACATGATGTTTGATGTATTTTATTTGTATATTATGATATTATAAGTAAAAAGGTGTAGATAGTTTACAAACACAACATTCGACAACACTTAAAAAGCGGCACACTAACGCATACACGATTAGACGTCAAAGTAAGATGGCATGATTCAACCATCGTGAGTGAAAAAGAGACAATAAATAATATTTTTTTTTAATATTTATAGTTTAATAATTTAAATTTGTATAGACTATAGTACAATTCTGGCTATGGCTAAGTCTAATGTGGAAGGCGTCGGTCGTCTCTAGCACAGGTTTATACTTTATACCTATAGTAGTTGAGGCGATCGTCGAGTTTGTATTATTTTATGTCACTGTATTAGTACTCAATAAATAATTTTTGTTTTTTATTTTGATAGATATGAATTCTGGCCATATTAGAATGTGCCCGGAGCGCTTTTAACCTATCTACACCTTTTTACTTATAATATCATCAGTTTTTAATATATTTTCAGCGGACTGTAAGCTTTACATACGCGGGACAGATTTTCCAATATACAAGATTCCTCAAGAGGTTATACAGCAAATATCACAAGGTTCAGTTCCGATTAAAAATTGGTGAATTAAATCGTGTGAATAAATTAGTTTATAAGGAATGGATAAATATATATGATTATGAGCAATATTGTTTTTTTTTAATCTCAGTTATAGCACCTTGAATGCTATAAAACTAAAAAAAGACGTGTGGCACTCGGGGACTGCCGCGGTAAAGCTATTGCATGCTATGCCTTCAAGCCACACCTCCGCGCCCGTCGGAGTGGGGAGCGTGAGGTTTTTCGTTACTAAATTTCAGGATTCGGTCCCCGCGCTCAAGGCCCGCGATAAAAGCTATGCAATAGCTTAAAAATAAATAAAGTTATAAGGAAATGGGAGGCTTCTGCTTCTTATTCTTATTTTAATGATGAAAAAATTTTCAATTAGATTTGATCTGTTTGTTCCTAATATTTTAATTAAGCTTACTCCTATCATGGACTAATCTCCTATTTAAAAGTAATTGGGAAGCCAATTTAAAATTCACACCCATGTCTTAAAATATTGCTTGGCATAACATATTATACCGTTAGAAAAATTATTCAACTCAAAAATATTAATAACTAGCATTCCGCCTGCGGCTTCGCCCGCGTTTTAAAAAAAAAACCCGCATAGTTCCCGTTCCCGTGGGATTTCCGGGATAAAACCTAGCCTATGTCACTCAGAAATGATGTAGCTTTCCAACAGTGAAAGAATTTTTCGAATCTGCCAAGTAGTTTCGGAGCCTATTCAATTCATACAAACAAAAAATCAAACCTTTCCTCTTTATAATATTTGTATAGACAAGTCAAGTCAATTTCATAGTGTATACTAGTAATTTTAGCAGATATTTATTACAATTATTTTTAAATAATATAAAATATACATGGGAGGTGGAAAATTTAAATTAAATACTCATTTGGGTACTATTTGCCAATCAAGCCTCTACCAGAATCTGATGGCATATTTATATTTACGAAATAAAAGATTTTCATATGGCAATTTTATTTCACAACTATCAAATTGGTTGTCAAATTATTTGTCTTCTTTGCAATTGATGAATAATTTTTAGGATTTTGTCTAAAAAATCTTCGAAAATGTCGAAAAAGCCGCTGCGATCACAAGCAAGAGGTGTTGTTTATAATGTGTATAGAAAAACATTCGATGAAGAAGGGTCAAACACATCACAATTTTCAATTTTGAAGATTTAATTGGTAAATTGGACTTACCCGTTTTGATACTTAAAATAAAAAATATTATAAGTCGGTAACATATTGTTTGTTGATTACAATATAATTTTATGAAAACTTATTACAGGAGTTTCCAATACGGCTATTCGTCAAGTCCAAGCTGTCCAAGTCAATTTTATAATGTGTGTATATGTGTGTGTATCTTTATTACTTACGAAAATAAACATAGTTTTATTTTATTTTTTATTTTATAAAAAATTATTAGTTATCTAGTTTTGATTTGCATTATCATTACATCCATATTTTTACATGGCATAATGATAATGAATATACAAATATAGGTATGTGTAAATAATAATATGTATTACATAGATAAAATTAGTAATATGTATATTATACATGTAAGTACATATGTACCTACATAACATTAAGTGAATATCTCATTATTAAGTACAGTATTGTTCACTTATGTAATGTGACTAATGCTGTTGGGAACAAAATAAAAAATAAGCAGTATCAAGATCGTTCAGTCCATTTTCCCTAGGGTTGCACACTCAAAATTTTGATTTCCCAATTTGCCATCAGATTCTGGTTTACCTATGGTCACTTGTTCTGTGACTGCAACTGGCAACTATCAATTAGTATAGTGTCATAAAAATTTATTGTCAGATTTAGATGTCAACTTTGAAGTTTGAGGCTTGAGCGATTGCTTCGCCTTTGCCTTTTTAAATTAATTCATATTACTTTCCTATTAAAAACTTACTAAATATTACTCCGTGGGTGATACAATATAAAATTAATCGCTTTAGAAATTTTATTCTTACAAAAGTTTTTATACAGTCTCACAAAAATGACTGTAATTGCCGTAGATGGTGTGCCGCCAAAGGTAATAAATAATATTGTTAGTTTTAGAAGCTGCTTGATTTAATTACACAAAAACATAAAGAAATAAGTAAATAGCTTTCCGCCCTCGGTTTCACTCGCGTAGTTACAGAAAATTCTCATGGGAATGTGATGTTTGACCGCGGTAAAAAAGTAGCCTATAACCACTATCTTGAATCCTAACTATATCCAGACACCAAAATCATATCATAAAATGGTTCTGTTGCGCCGTTAAAAATAAAACAAACATACACCTTCGCAATTACAATATAACTAAGGATATCTAATTATTGTTTCAGTTAACAATGAAGCTATTTATAAGAAAGCTTTCCTGGATTGTGAAAGGTAATTTTGAAGCTCTCGGCTTTGAGTCTAAGATAAACAGGCCGAAGATTGGTTATATAAAACTATCAGCCAATTTGAATGTAAATGATGTTTTAAAAAGAATCAATGATAGCGAGACACCAAGTGGAAAATTGAAGTTTAAAGCATATGTCCCTTCATCAGTTCCAAATGTAAGTACCTATATAATAATATAGTAAATGTAAAACTATTTTTGTTTGCAATTATTTAATTTTCATGCAAAATGGAGGAAAATCTGGGTAGTTGCATTATTATTTACCTACCTCAAATGTCCAGAAGCGAAGTGAATAACACATTATTGCAATTTGTTATTTAAATTGAATTATCTTGTCTACTTTTTGTTGGCTCAGAATGAGTAATATAAAGATTATTAAAACATTTCTAAGTGTCTAGTAATCTTCATATTCCCGTTTTAGTTATCGGCAAAACCAGCAACATTGCCAAACAGGATGCGCAGAGTGATGAATATACCATTGGAATTAACACCAGAAGACGTAAGTATATACTATCACTACATAGTATAAAACAAAGTCGCTTTCTCTGTCCCTATGTCCCTATGTATGCTTAAATCTTTAAAACTACGCAACGGATTTTGATGCGGTTTTTTTTAATAGATAGAGTGATTCAAGAGGAAGGTTTTAGTATATAAGGTTTTAGGCAAAGCGGGCGAAGCCGCGGGCGGTAAGCTAGTAATTATATAAAGCTGAAGAGTTTGTTTGTTTGACCGCGACAAACTCAGGAACTACTTTACATCTAAAAAAAGTATTGCGTTAGGTTTAATGTTACATATTGTTTGATCTATTTGAAGAAATAATTTATTAGTCGTAAAAAAAAATTTCTTATTGGATTAAGTTTGTTACATATTTGAAAAATAATCAATTTAAGGTGATGTTGAAATTAGCACTTACTTTCCTTTTATTGTAGTAGGTTAATCTTAATATATATAAATCTCGTGTCACAATGTTTGTCCTCAATGGACTCCTAAACAACTTAACCGATTATAATAAAATTCGCACACCATGTGTAGTTCGATCCAACTTGAGAGATAGGATAGTTTAACCATGTAGGTACCACGGGTGAAGCCGGGGCGGACCACTAGTATTAATAATAAGGTGTTTGTTACAGTGTTTTAAAAAAGTCCACAATGAAATTATCAAGGAAATGGTATACAAGTTTACAGGACTACTGAATCTCAGTAAAAAGACCAATCATCAGCTCATGGATAATATATGCCTTGTAAGTATTATTTTTATTATTTGTACGCAGAATTTTTTACTTCAAAAACAAAATTAGAGCGAGGGTAAGTCTAACAAATGAAACAGAAAGATATAAATCGAACTCAAACATTTATTTATTCAATTAGACTTCTTCTAGAAGCACTGTTGAATCGTCATTACTCATTACATTTTTTAAATTTACCTTCGATTCGGAAAGCTCGGAAAGTTGGAGAATAACCAACAAGAATCCTCTAATTTATATAAAAAACTCATAAAACTGCAAGAAAATCATTAGTAAATACATTATACATATTAATGAATTTACTAACAATTTTGTTGCATTTTTAATTTTTATTAATTTATTTATGTACAGGTTTTTATTTAAATTTCATTATTTCCTTGAAAATAAGTATTAGCATGGTTTAGCTACAAAACTAATTACTGTACCGTTGGATCCAGTTTAATCTTTTAAACAACTACCTTGTTTATACATTTAGAAATTACTTTTTAATGGAATTTAATGCTGCTGCATGCTTCCTGTGGAGTGTTTTAAATGTAGATTTTTAATAATATCTATATATATTAAAATGAAACCCGTTTCGCATTGTCACGGCATCACGTGTGAACGGCTGAACCGATTTCGATAATTCTTTTTTTATTATATTCCTTGAAGTACGAGGATGGTTCATAAGTAGCGAAAACGTAAATACGTACCACGGGCGAAGCCGGGGCGGACCGCTAGTAGTAAAAAAAACTCAAATTAAAATGTATTTAATTTCTCAATAATAATTATAATTTCCAGACAGTAGCAGAAAGACTGCGACGTGTAGCCAACTCGTCTAAAATAAACAACCCACCGTCCAAACTTAGTTGGGCATATCGTAAAGCTCATCCACATTTTGGTGATTTTCAATTCATTTTGTGCACTTTGCATATGTTAGAGGATGCGCAGGCGCAACAAAGGTCGCAGGTTAGCGAGAAGGACTTGACGGTTGTGCATTATAATCCGGATGGTAAGGTTTTTATATATATTTAACTAGCTTTCCACCCGCGGCTTCGCCCGCGCAGTCAAAGAAAAGCCCGCATAGTTCCCGTTCTCGTGGGATTTCCGGGATAAAACCTATCCTATCTCTCAAGTTGGATCGAACTGCACATGGTGTGCGAATTTTATTATAATCGGTTAAGTGGTTTAGGAATCCATTGAGGACAAACATTGTGACACGAGATTTATATATATTATGTATTAAGATTGTTATTGTTGTCCGCAGCTGCGTATGTCAAGTGAAAGAAAATAAAGAATTGTCATGCATGTCACTTCCATAAATATTATAAAGCTGAAGAGTTTGTTTGTTGGTTTGAACGCGCTAATCTCGGGAACTACTGGTCCGATTTGAGAAATTATTTCGGTATTATTTCTAATTTATCGAGGAATGATATATAATCATCACACTAAGACCAGGAGCGGAGCAATGCGGGTGAAACCGCGCGGCACAGTTAGTAAAAAGTAATACTAAAGAATGAAATGTATTTTTTCAGTTATAAATAACGTACGCCATGATAACGCGAGAGAAACGTGCAATAAATACTCTGAGAGAATTATCAAGAAGGTAAGATTATTTTTAAGTAATTTGTAATTCAATATTCAGCATACTTTAAATAAAAAAAGTAGTAAATTTTGTTTATTTGTAACATGACTACATAGTATCAAACAAAGTCGCTTTCTCTGTCCCTATATCCCTTTGTATGCTTATATCTTTAAAACTACGCAACGAATTCTGATGCGGCTTTTTTAATGGATAGAATGATTCTCGAGGTTATAGTATACTAGCTTTCCGCCCGCGGCTTCGCCCGCATTTTCAAAGATAAACCCGCATAGTTCCCGTTCCCGTGGGATTTCCGGGATAAAACCTATCCTATGTGTTAATCCAAGTTACCCTCTATATGTGTGCTAAAATTCATTGTAATCGGTTCAGTAGTTTTTGCGTGAAAGAGTAACAAATATCCATACATCCATACAAACTTTCACATTTATAATATTAATAGGATAATTTATTGGGTTTAGGCAAAGCGGGCGAAGCCCCGGGCGGGTCGTTAGTTCATTATATTTTAAATCTTAATAGCATACTTTCACAATGTGAAATCACAATGGCACTTTTCTAATTTTTGCAATTATTAAAGTGAAACTTTTATTACATCGACTCAAACTTTTTGGTCTGTGTAGCGCATGTCGCGTGACGGTCGGCTGCCGAGTAGGTATAAAGCAGTGTTCGGAACCCTACGATAATTATCGTACAAATACGATAATTTTGTGCCTAAGTTTCACTTTTACCATGGTTTCATAAAACCACACAACATTTTGCAATTTTTGTTTCATATTTTACAGGTAACAGAGCACATAAATAATTTAAAGACAGAATCACACCCAGACCAGACTGAGGAAGAGAAAGCAAGAGTTAATGTTAGGAAGCAGTTGAAGAAAATAGCACCTTACTTGGCATTAGTAAGTTATTTAATAACTTATACCCGGCGCGGCGAATGATGATCCGTATGACAGTTCGTCTTAGTGATTGCTCGTATGATGGGTCATGTCGATACTTTACTATTTTATAGGCAAAAGCGTGGCTTGCATTCAGCCACGTCGATAAACATGTTTTACAAATATAAAATTAATTTTTAACGTCTATTATGTTGTTGTATTAATTTAAGTTTTTTAGCATAGATTAAGTAGGTAAGTAAAACGAAAGTTTTCCAAAACATAAAAATGTGCCTTATCATTTTCACGTAATTTTTAACCCGTTTAACACAGTGTATATTATTTTATCATGAAAATGGAAGCCCCCATTTAATTTGTCTAAAAAACTTATATTATCATTATCATAGGTAAGTAAATTAACGCGAACGGTAATTTATTAATTAATTATCCTGCGATCTTCTGTTCCATTCCATAGTGAATGAACTAAAGCTTAAGCATGGAAAAAATGTGATCTCGTTTCCATTATCGAAATTTGTTTATCGATACTTCCGCACTAGTCGATAAATGCCAACGATGTAAGTTTTGTAGGACGTAAACGTAAAGTCAGATTGATATAATTTCTCGTAAATGTTAAGAATTGTTATAATTCCAACTGAATATCATTGTTATGGCATAATTTTATCACATTTAATTTTTTATCACATATAATTTTTTTTTAGTTAATTATATTTATAAAAAAAAAAAAAAAATAAAGCTACGTAAAAATTAATAAATGCCATTTTTAGACGGCTCCAATACGTTTCGAATTTAATGGTGACGCCATTACAAGTTTGTCTCTTGAGAATAACTGTCAGTGTTATAGGAATCATCATTCGCCGCGCCGGGTATAGACATAGGTAAAGTCTGTAAAGTTAGTTAAATAACACACATAATATTGTTGGCTCTCAAATCTCAATACTCTAATAATAATGTTTAAAAATTGTCCGAAACAAGACTATTCCTATGTGTGTATTGGGCAGAGTTTTCTATTGATCGATACGAGACTTTGAACTTTACAGTAAAGAAATAAGGTGTAAATTTCAATGAATGCTTTATACAACGTTCGCTCCAACATTTTTAGATGTAAAAGTATATCAAAAAATGTTGGGGTGGTGTTATAGTTAAGAAAAGATTGAGGGCCGATTTTTCAATGCTCGGATAAAACTTATCCGTCCAATAAAGTATTACACGATAATATTAAAATGTCACGTAAACTGTCAAATACGGGCAATTAGAATACGTTTTTAAAATGGTAGTTTCATACATTATTCGACGAATAAGTTTTATCCAAGCGTTGAAAAATCGGCCCTTAATAGAAGAGAATTGAATTTTTTTATATATTTGTTATTATTGCTTTTTACAGATGGTCCAAGAGGTGACAAGTACACATTTGCAGCCTGTGAAGCAATCGTTCTATGATGTTAGGGTATGCCTTCAAGCATTTATTGTTTTTCTTAAAATGTCATTTATTAGTGTAAAAATATAATTTATGAATGTGTGTATGTACACATTACTCATTAATTATATTTAAAACTCGTGCAATAGCTATTTTTTTTAACTGCATGTTATACTATAAATCATATATCAGTAAAAGAAACATGTATATTACCAAGCCACGTATATTCGATCACAAAATATGACTATTAAGCTATTGCATAGCTTCTATCGCGGGCCTTAGCGCGGGGACCGAATCCAGAAATTCCGTAACGAAAAAACCTCACGCTCCCCACTCCGACGGGCGCGGAGGTGTGGCTTGAAGGCATAGCATGCAATAGCTTTACCGCGGCAGTCCCCGAGTGCCACACGTCTTTTTTTATTTTTATCACATAATATTTGAGATCAAAATTCTCATTAATATTTTAGTTATTTGTATTTATTTTTCACAGATATACGGCGAGCCATATTTCCCGGGACGCGAGGAAGTTAAAGTGTTCCTAAAGAAGTTTGGCGCCAGAACGATACATAGATCGGATATTATGTTCAATTTGGTGATGTTCAAGCTAACACGGCATTCGTACATGAATATAATGAATGAAGATGGTGTTACGATAGGTATGGTAATCCCATATCACCTTATTTGGGATTTTATTGCTCATACAAATCAAATCTAATATATTTATTGTATATGGTCATTTATAGGGTGTTATACAAACTTTTTTAATCAAATAACATGGGAATATCCCACCCCTAATCCTATATACTATCCCATTAAATAAACGCATCACACTAATCCAATATGCGATTTGATTGGATATAAATCATCGAACATTCATCTTATATAAAGTTTCATAAAAATCGCTACATACAAGGTTAATTGAATCCCATTACATTACTCGATCGCATTTATATTCTATTCGTTAAGATTTACAGATATCGGAATATATGTTCAACTATCCCATAGAGATACGATAATCCCACTAATCCCATACATATCAAATATCTTAAGGACGCATATACAAATTGACGCGCATCAATTTTACGTTTT
>CAJQZN010021130.1:1330-16436 GCA_907164685.1 Colias eurytheme
GCAAAATGTGTTGGTAAGCGCATAACTCGAGAACGGCTGAACCGATTTCGATAATTCTTTTTTTATTATATTCCTTGAAGTACGAGGATAGTTTCTATGTAGAGAAACGTAAATATGTACCACGGGCGAAGCCGGGGCGGACCGCTAGTATAATAATAAAAATTAATAATTTAATTTTTTTATTTGTATTTCACTACACACATTGAAACAGTAATTTGGAGAGGCGCGCCATGTTATCGTAGTTTATATCTCTACCTATTTTAATTTGATATTATATTTTAATAAAGGTGATATGATTATTAAATTTATTTGTGTGTGTGTGTACTCTACAACTCTAGAGCCTTAAGGTAAGGGTTAAAGCACCTTCGGCACAGACTGAAATTATATGGCATTGGCGTAGACAGCGTAGACTTGGCATACTTACCTAGACATAATAAAATTTGGGTGGCATTTTTTCTCAACCTGTTATGTATCTACACAGAGGTCGACTATGTATCTAGTGGTAAGATTAAGAGACCCCGTACGCGTGTTACCTTGATAAAAATTAAAAACCATCTTTTTTAGATATAAATAAAGGTAGGTACCTAACTACCATAATCTGACTGTGTTACAAAATGTTGTAATCTGTTCAAATTCATTCAATCAAATTGGACTAATTAAATATGTAGTATGATGAGTAATATCATGGAACACCATCGACCACCTTGGTGCAGTATGGCCACTCTACAGTGGCTTTGCTAACAAAGCGGACATTGGTGTTCTATGACATTACGGTTAACGCGTGATTGTAGATCCTTCTTAAAACCGATTGCTTTCATTTTCTTCACCAAATACACCATTATGTGTGAAATTTAAACGGTTTTAACCGCTATTTTTGACAAAATATGCAGGCTCGTTAAATATAACTGTGTAGTCAAGCAATAATACTAATAATTATAGATATGCAGTACTTAGGTACATAAGAGATAAGTAAGCGACATTCTCAAATACTACTTTTATTAGATGTTAAAAAAGTGTTCACAGACATTCATTTACACCTATTGGATAGACTGGATCTTAGCGTTAGTTATGTAACTATGATAAAGTCAAACCCCGAAGCTCGGGCACTCGTACTGGTCATGGTCAATCCTCAGGTCTAACATAATGACTTGGTCAAAGACCAAATAAATGTAATATTTCGCCCATAGACATTGAGTTACTATGTACTACATAGTAACTCAATGCCGATTTCGCCCTTTAACTAAACAATTTTAGTCAAAGCTGGGAGAGACTAATTTGGTCAGGAAAATGTCAAAACACCATTTTATTAATTCGGGAAATGATCATTCAAAATTGAAATAGGTATAATATCTTCTTTCCGTATATTTGAAAGTATTTTATCATTTTAGCAGCTTTCAAGCTTAAGAACCGATTAACTCTGCCAGTTCTGACACGATTGGTCACTTTACGTGTTTTTCACTTTGTATTTGAGATGCTTTGGAGTATACGGAGGTCAGTTTGTAAGATTAGGTATGAAAAAATAATATTTTTAAATGTTAATGTTTGTTTAAAAAATTTATTAAAATTTAAAATGAAAAATTATTAATTTTTCTGACATGGATAAGCATTAATTTTAATGTTTATCTATTGTTTAAATAAAAAAAATTAGAACGACGTTTGACCGAGTTTTGCAGTCGCTTCTAGAATTGACCAGCCAAAACCGAAACAATAATTATTTACGTTCGACGTTTGACTGAAAAGTTAGGAGCTCCTAGGTTTGAGTAAAAATACTAATAAAAAAGGGCGCAATTCAAATCTATTACGAGGATTGCTCGATGGCTTTTGCCAAACCTAAGATAAACCGGTCCTTCCGCGAATTAATTGGGTTTCGGGATGTGAATAACAACTACACAAAATAATCTGTAAATTTTTGTATGTTTATATTTATTTGTAACAACACAAGTATAACATAAGCTATTCATTGATGAAGTAACTAAGCTGTTCATTGATGAAGTATTGATCCCTCACGTATGTGTATGTAGATACCCACTTGTTTTTATTGTGACTCAACTGCGCAGTTCTCTTATGTATCAGTGTATAGGAGTATAATCTGTAGTACCTACCATATGCGCACAATTTGTTACAAGTGGGTTCGGACGCGCAGCTTCCGAAACTTGCGCACAGAGGACCAGAAAAACTGGTTACAACTTAGATGGAAACCATGTATAGGTACTGGCAACATTATTTGAGTGCTTAATGAAGAGTTGCAGCCAATGTTAAGAAACTAATACAACAATGACGAAATTATGCAGTTAAATTATACCAAGCACCTACAAAGATTTTTATTTTATTATATATTTTATTCTTCTTTAAAAAAAAAGTAAGTAGGTAAACTTCAATTAAAATAAATAACTGCAACATAATACAGAAATTAGCATCAAAATATTGTGAATTTAGAAGTTAAGAATTTAAATATGTACACAGATTATGCAGGTCATCTGGCATGGGCCATGGCAAATTTACAAAATGTAATATATATGTACTATATGGTCACCCTTCAAATGTCATTGTCAAATGTCAATCAGGATAACAGGAAAACTGTAGCAATAGCAATAAAAATATAAGAGCGAGAAATCGAAGTGCAAATACGTGTGTGTTGTTGATGTACGCCAATATTTCCCGAGATTTCCTAGAGGCATGCGCAGAAAAGATACGTCGTAGTTAATTTCTGTGCACCTAGAGATGCTAGGAATAGGGTATAAATTCGTTTGAAACGGATCATTGTGTGAAAGTACCTCTAGTTCAACACAAAGATAATTTGAACGACACAATCACTACTACAGGGATTCAGTATCATAATATACAACAATCAATTACAGCCTAGAGCCTAGAGGTAAGGCTAGCGCCAGTCGTTACCGGGGTGTTGTAAGGGTGGGTCGTTAAAATGACCGGAGTGGATGAAATCCTGAATTATCAAAAAGATCCTGGCGATGACTTTTACGGCCTATTGGGCTGCGATGAAAGCTCAAGCGTGAGTATAATTATCTAAAATTACCATTTTGATGTCTTTTGTGACTATTGATTTGCAGGTCTCATTGACCTTAATCTGATTTCTAGCAATGACCTACATTCGGTACTTACATACTTACTAAGCCATTGCCAAGAATTTCTAACTCGTTCAAAGATTTAATTATTTTGTTTTTAAATTTCTTAATATGTGATTTCATCCAACAGGTGGAACAAATAAATACTGAATATAAGGTGAGGGCTCTTCAGTTTCACCCGGACAAAAATGATGGAGATAAAGAAGCTGAAGCCAAATTTCAAAAACTGAAGGTAATTTTATTTCTCAACTTTTAATTATTTATACAAACATGTATTTTTATGCATTGCAACTTGGATTATAAAATTAAATCTGCGTTTTGTATATGATCATTTTTATTCCTCGAATAGGAGGCAAAAGAAACACTTTGCGATCCCTCCAAGAGAGCTCTGTATGACAAATGGAGGAACAGTGGCATCTCAATGGGCTATAAGCAGTGGCTGGGAATGAAGGAGCACGTCCAGCAATCCATGCACTGGTCCAAACCCAACACTAAGGACCGCATGCTGGAGGATGAATCTGGTCGCTCTTCCGGCCCTTCCAGCCTCGGCCCAACCAACGCTGCAGCTCGTCGCGCCTCTGAAGGAGGTGCTAATCTTTGGGGACGTTGGGGAGGTGGTAACCAGGAACCACCCACTGACGTCATCTCCAAATTCCGCAATTATGAAATCTAAATGCAGCATTTTCAACCATTTATTTACCGCAATATTTTAAACTTAATATTTTTTGTGATACTACAACTACCTTGCCTTTTTTGATGTTATTTTATTAAAATCATTTATTATGTTATTAGGGTAAGACATTTTATTCTCTAATTAAGATGAAATATTTATCAAGTCAGCTCAATGATAAAGCGTTCTCGAATGTGACTCGTTAATATATATTGGTGTTAAATGTTTTATTGGATGTCAATGTTAGATGGCCCCATTTACAAATCTAAATGTTTAAATAAGTAGACTTCCTTTAGCTTTAAGCTCTGCACATTCCTAACAAATATGAGTCTGATTACGACATTTCAGCTATAGTACAATTTATATTTTGTATTCTAAGAATCTATTTTATATTTCGAGATTTTATATTTTTGATCCTCTTATATCGCTACAATTTTATTGTTGTATAAGCATATCGTCCTATAGAGCGCGGGGAGGGGATGGTGCGGATGCATTGTGAGTTGTGACAACTACAGGGTAACGGAGAAGATAGGATGCTATCGTTTTTTTATTTACTCAACCAATGTTTTATATTATAACCGTTTTGTAATCTCAATCAAAGTCTTATCAATGTGTTTCCCCAGTGGTAGATATAACTAGAGATTAATATGTGTTTAACAATTTTAATCAGTATTTATTGATGTTTTAAATGTTATACTTATCAGTGTTTTGAATAGAGTAGTAAATTTTATGTCTACATGAATCTCAATATGATATTGTAATTCCTTATTTTCGATGTAAGACCATGATAATGTGAACAATAAAGATAATAAAAGGATATGTCTGTTTTTTTTGCATCCATTACTTAGTTACTTAGTTAAATGCAAGTTTCCTTTATTAATAATAATCTATATAGGTACTTAAGAAATAGGTATCTATAGGTACTAGAACAGTGAATAGGTGAAATAGGTATCTATAGGTACTAGAACAGTGAATAGGTTAAATAGGTATCTATAGGTACTAGAACAGAATAGCTTGTATAACGAGATTATATCTCGACGATGGCTCAAAATAATAAATATTTGTAACCGTATAAGAATCCTGAATACAAAGTGTGGCATCGCCAGATAACAGATTTCTCATTGATATAATTTATTCTCATTAATATGCTCTACTTCCCAATATCAATAAAGTCATAATTTGATGACAATCAAGTTATGGTAAAATTGAGCAATATGAAAGTTATTTATAGTTAGAATTGAATTTCCGAGTTTTGCTCTCAGTTTTCACTGTTAAAATACGAGGTAAGTAGTAAGGAATTAGGCACCTAATTCGTTTAGTTTCTTAATAGATCGCTATTGGAAAAATTCAATGGGTCCCTCACAATATGTTGGTACAAAATGAGATAGGAAAAATCAACGGCATGGCATTGAGATAGACGGATTAAGTAGGTACCTAATTCTATATGGGTAATTCCAAAATTTGTTGTTTCGCAACTAATAATGTTCTAAACTCATTCACGATGATGACGTTGGTTGGTAGGTAAATGAATGAGTAACACTAAAAAATTAAATTGTGCGGTACTTTCCCGTTCGTTTTCTTGGTAGGCAATAAATTATTCAGAATAAATTCATTTTCACACCAAGTTTTTTTGAAATAAAATTTTAGTGTAGCACAGTAGGTGCACCTATATGACCTTTCTCAGTTTATTTTTTTTAATTCACTAAAATCGGTTCAGTGCTAAATATATTATCTAGGTACGCCTGTCGCCTGGAAGTGTAACAGACATACATATACCTCTAAGCAGAGATACTTTCGCATATTTATAGCATTAGCATATAGCATTAGCTTATAGCAACTAGGGTAAAAGGTTTATAAAGTACCTACATAGTTATATTTCATATAAATAGGTAGGTAGTTATACTTACCGACATATTATCTTATTGCGTTTAATTTTTTCCGATGAAAAAAAAAAACAACAATAATGGAATTTGCTAACAACTGTCTACAAGGGGCTTTGTTTATTAATTCTGTAGAGTGTAGATACTTCGTTGAAAAACCAGTGCACGTGCCATCAACATCAACAAATAATGATGTTTGCAGAATTCATTGAAATCATGTGTATCACAGGATATGGCTATTATCGCCAAGCATGTGTTTAAATATTACATTCAGAGCAAATTAAGATTATCTAATAATAATCCAATTTCAACTATGATACTCATGTAATTTTTATACCTAGGATATTGTGAATGTTGTTAATATTTAAAAATATAAATCTTGTATAATCAGTGATAAGTCTCCTATGGAGAATAGTACCTATAGATATGTATGGACTGATATAGATATAAAACTACTATACCTCTACTACAACTGTATTAAGGCATATAATATTTCAAAATCGATGTTTTGTTTAGTCTTTAGATGATAAGTTATAAGGAAACAGACAAGTTTTCATAAGCTGGAATAAAATGTGCATTTTAAGCTTACATTACATTTACAGTTAATATTATTTCTTAGTTGAATTCAGACAGCCTCCTCGAAGCAGCTGCAGCAGTATAATATGTACTGGTACATATTTTTTTTAATGAACTCCTAAACGGCTTGACCGATTTTAATGAAAAAAATTTTGTACGTCCTCACGTGGATTTGAAAATAGTAGTAGAAATAGACAAAATAAATGAGTTTTGTATCGTCCGAAGACTGTATTTTTAGTCTAGTTTTACGCACCTAATCCACAAAGTGGGAAGATCATGAATATAAGAATGGACTCTGTCTAGATCTACATACGTTTTTTGAGCATACAATTTAAATACAACTGAAAAATACCTATATTCTATGTATTATATAATAAATACAAATCTTATCACTACATAACATAATATAACTAAAAGTCGCTTAAATCTTTAAAACTACTCAACGGATTATGATGCGGTTTTTTAAATAGATAGAGTGATTCTCGACGAAGGTTTTAAAATAATATATAATTTATTAGGTTTTATAAAAAGCGGGCGAAGCCGCGGGCAGAAAGTTAGTTTTATTATATAAAAAACATGATTCATAGAGCACAAGTGTGGTATATATATATATATATAAATGTGTTTTGATACTAAGTCTCAAAAAAATACCCTCCTACTAAGTTCATCACCAATGCCAACAACATATTAAGTATATATAAAACTAGATTTCCGCCCGCGGCTTCGCCCGCGTTTGCAAAGGAAAACCCGCATAGTTCCCGTTCCCGTGGGATTTCCGGGATAAAAACTATCCTATGTGTTAATCCAAGTTACCCTCTATATGTGTGCTAAATTTCATTGTAATCGGTTCAGTAGTTTTTACGTGAAAGAGTAACAAACATCCATACATCCTTACAAACTTTCGCCTTTATAATATATTATATATTATATATTAGATATTAGATTGACTTGATTTCTTCGGGATTATAAGGTTGTTTACGGAATTCGAATTATGTACATATACTTACACCAATGTAAACCTACGTCCAAACCAGTACCTCGTTGAAGCTCTTAAAATAGTTTGAACTAAGCGCCAAAGGAGCAATGTTATATGAGAATTAAAATGTCCTATGTCGTCATGGTGTCGACGGATGGCAGCATGGATTCCAGTCACTGGATGTTTACAATCTCAGCTCCGGTTTCATCGATAGCTGGCGACAGACGACTTCGTATCACCAGTTTGTAGCTAGCTCTTCGGTAAGAAAGTGAAGTGTTTGGTTTTTCGTGATATTGGATTAGTCACGGTACATCTTTAATTTGGGGAACGATTAGTATCCATTTGAAGGGATTTATAGTCGTTAATTGATTTACGCGTGTAGGCTGTGACATACGATCCTATCTTAGCTTCGGTCTGATAATGGGTAGCTCAAGGTACAATTAAGTAAGACCTAAAACTAGAACTCTCTAAAGTTATTTCGTAGTGAAGAGCAATTACAAAATGGTCTACGTTTATTTATTTTAATTTAACAATCACGTGATTTCATGTTTAACTACCTAGGTACCAATCTATATCTACGTGTCTTAGTTACGTACTTCTTTGATTTCTAATAATTGTACGTAATATTATGTAATGAACTATTTATTTAGAGTAGTAACTAAGTACTTATAATTTTTTGCGAAATTAATTTTGGAATCAAATTGTGGAATCTCTTAATTTGATTTTGTGCCAAATGCAGGTATTTGAACATTTCGTTTGTTTCAAGTAGGTAAATAATGCAACTTTAAAGGATATTATTATAAGTTAGGCATATCTGAATGATAACTGAGATTTCATATTTTGCATAGATCATTGCATAGATTAGACAAAAAAAAACTGGAACAGATAAATATTATTGCAATTTACAGGATTGTTTATCATTTACAGGGTATCTTTATCATAGCTTGTCTACGACTCCTACAAGTACCTAACCAGCTTTATTTTTTATATTTTTTTTAGATAGATATGATTTATAGATTGTCCTGATGTTTACACGTACCAGTAGTCATTATTTCATATTTCTTTTGTAGTTATAATCGAATGCAATTTATGTAACTATGTAACTATGTATAGGAAAGTAGACTTTTTAATTGCTATGTTTCTGGAAATATACATAGAGGATTGATATAAGTGTTTGTTTTGAGAATCATATGTAAGAATGCTTTAGTATTTCCATGAATCAGGTATCCACTATCCATTGAAGTAATTCGAGAGCTGATGTTACGCTTGACCTTAAAACAAAGACTCATTATGTTGCTTACGCGAAGTTATTATTTTTAGTAATGTCCGGATGCAAACAATAGAAAATTTTGGATACTATTTAGGATATCAAAGTTCGAAATGCTAAAGAATATGAAATCTTGAAGAAATATCGCGTATCCGGTGTCAACTTACTATTAAAAAAGCTCATACCTGCTACAATTTTATTTTACGTAGGTAACGATTTTTTTAATTTACCTATTGACATACGGGCAGATGAACATTTTGCGGTGGACGCACCCTAGTTACGTCATTCATCTTCATTTCTACAGCTATTTAATTTAGACCCACTTCTCTGGACTGGAACATTCTAGAAGCAAGTTCCTATGAGTGTTTCACAGCAAACACAGTAGTGTGCAATGCTAAAGTTCCATGCATGTACTTACTTTGTTTGTTCTGAAACACCCAAACTGTCGTCTACAGAGATATAGTGAGCCGACCACATCTCTAATGAGGGTAATGTATAAACAACAGGAATGTTATGTACAGTATACGATTTATTCTATATGTAACGTTTTTGTTGTCTTAAATTGCCCTACAGTCAGCGTGCGTCGAATTGTGAGTATTGATTTATTTTTAATGAATGAAAGTATTGCAAATTATTGGTTAAAAAACAGCTTTTGTTCGTTACGCTACGCACGTCGTCACTTTCGCAAGGAGTTCCAATTAAAGATGAAAACAATATTAATAAGTAATAACATTTTATTGAGTTACGTCTAAATTGAAAACAGGAACGAATGCATTACATTGTTTACAATAAACGACACATATTGTGTTTATTAATTACTTATAAAATAAAATGTTCATTAGCTCTTAATTACGTATTATAAAAGGTCTGATAATTATCACTATTCTACAAAACGCAAAATTTTTCAATAATAAAAAAAATATATTAAAAAAGATTGCCGCTTAAAAATATTACGATTAATACAGATCTTAAGATTTTACAAAAAAAAAAAAATATAACAAGTGCAAAAAAAAAAATATAATCAGTACAATAGTACATTTAGAATCGTGTAAATAAATGCGTAAGATGGCCATATAGTAACTAGTCTTCGAAATATATTAATAAACTCTGTATAACTTCAAACGAACCACAGATACATCAAGCCTAAAAAAATAAAAAGCGTTATAATATTGGTTCTGTAGCATAGTTTAAATATCCATAAAACAAAATGAAAAATACATAAAAACTGGGCAAGAAAATTTGGAATATTTTAAACTACTATAACTACGTATATGAGAATTAGTTACCTAATTTATCTTCACACTGGGAATAAGGGACTTATTTTATACTAAAACGATACCGTTATAAAGCCCTAATTTTGTATAAACCCTTGACGTTCACTTTAAAGTTCTTTTATTCAATACCAGTTTCTTTAAAACATGTAAAATGCTTCCCTATCTGGACGATTTGGGCACTGGTTTGGGAATCTTGCGTCGGATGCCTTCGGTCTGATACTCTAAGTTGCACGGCTTTATGAATTCTTGGCCTCCTTGGTGAATCCACTTGTTGCATACTGAAAAATAATTCAAATAATGACATCAAATAATTGCATTTTGTGATATGATATTCTTAAATTGTACGGTGACATCCCTACCCGAGCGCATATACCGCTTCGCTAATGTTCATGGAAACATAATCTTAATCGTAAGCGTGCATATGGGTGGTAAATGTAGGCGGGTATTCAGTGAGACGTATACAGTGTTGTAAGAATTAAACTATAAAAAATGGGATGGGGATTTTAGAAAAATTGTTTACGTAATCAGCGCATAAAAAACTGTAAGTTTCAATGAGCATAGAACCACAAACGGGACATTTTGTACACAAAATCTTTCTTGGTTCTTATTTCGCAATGCATAATCATTCGAATTCGACTGTCCAGAAGTACGGGTTAAGAATTTGGCAACTTGTTCACTGACTGAACGAAAAATAGCATCGCCTTGCATTGGAAACACGCTTAACGCCCCGAGAACATATTCACCCCCGATACATTGAGTTACATGTACTACGTACTAGAGAGGACATCGCTACTACACTTTTTTTTAACACGAGTTAGAGTCAATCGTCTCAAACTCAATTTTTTTTGTTACATTGATTGGTTTTCATTGATAAGTTTATTCATATTTTTTAATAAGATAAACAATATTTATTTATTACTTTGATTGGTTTTAATTTATAAGTAATAAGAGGCAGAATATCTACAAAGTGTATGACTCACTTGCCGCCCCGCGCCGCCGCGCGCCGCGCACAGATTTTGTTCGTGGTGCCCTCTCTAGTAATAATACCTGAATGCCCCGCTAGGCCATACTATTTATCTCTTTTGTTTTACAATAGTTATAGTATAACAGATCTCACCCCACTTGGAGCCCCTGAGCACGGGGCAGGCCGCGTGTCTGGTGGCCAGGTCCCCCTCGCCCGACGGGTGCAAGTTCAGCCAGAACGCCGCAGCTCCACGCACCGGGAACACGCTTAACCCTAGTTCCGTGAAAACCGTCGCCCCACCTTGCGCTACGTCTGACATCTACGGGTAAGACATGTTATATTTTTAAAGTGAAACTTTTATTACATCGTCTCAAACTTTTTGGTCTGTGTAGCGCATGTCGCGTGACGGTCGGCAGCCGAGTAGGTATAAAGCAGTGTATTTAGTCCATTGTCCGGTGGGATGAAGCGGCGTGAGACGTGTTCCGCTCACGCCGCTCCATGAGGGTAGAGCTGGCAGGCTCTTAGCTTGTTTGGGCCCGGCGACGGGCTGCCGCTGATGGGGTCACGGATGAATTCTACACATACCCGTGGCCCCGTCGTTGATGCGGCTTGACGGAACACAGTGGGGTTTTGGTCGGTAGGAATCCGACATAACCCACGGCCTCTTCCCCAGAGGCCGTGGGTATCTATGCAAGATTTCCCCACTAAAAAAAAAAAAAAAAAAAGGTATAAAGCAGTGTTCGGAAAGTTTCACTTTTACCGTGGTGTCATAAAACCACACAACATTTTATTTTATTAGTTAGGCTTTAGTTTCCCCAAATATATAAGCTGTATTATTTTAAAACTTTTTGAATAAAGATTTTTTCTATTTTCTATTTCTATTTCTAGTCAATAGTCATACATATTTTACATTATATTATCATGAATCAATAAACAGCCGTTAATTAAAAGTAAAAAAAATATTGAGCTTACATAATTGACATAAATTAAAGATAATAACTTAATTACTTCTTACTTACAATATACAACTAAACTCAGACTAGCAAAATTGCGTACGCGTCTGCTCTGGTAAGCGCAAACAATAGACTTTGAACATTACTACCACGAAATAAGGTGTTAATTTGAATGAATGTATTATACAACACAAGTTTGACATTTTTTGACCACCTTTTAATAGGTGTGTAGTTGTTAGTGTAGTATAGTTATAATACATTAATGGTTAACTGAGGTTTAATGTTTATTCAATAAAATAAAATAATATTTTACTTACATAGAATAACACTGTAGCAATCCTATTGCCGTTGAATTTATCGAATGCACTCTCTTGTTTCTGCAACAAGGTTCTCTGTCAGTATAACACAAATAGTCATTAAACATATCATTTAACAGTTATTTCTGTATGCACATATGAATGCAATAGGAAAATGCACACAAATATAATTTTCATACTAAATGAGCAACAGATTTAACAATTTTTTTTCCGTGGTAGGTAATAAATTCAAAAAGAATAAACAGTGGACTAACGCTGGTTTTAGTATTGCGCGGAACATCAGTACGGACCGCCCCGCGCGTACGTTAACCGCATTGATCGTCCGCCTATGTCGTTTTCGTTTCTCCACTGATTTTCATTGGACACCACTGAAGTGCGAGGATGTGTAGCGAGGAATGTGTTTGTAAATAACCAATAGTATCGCTTTAAACGCTAAGCGCTTCAAACTAAATGAAGCGATACGATTGGTTCTTTACAAACACATTCCTCGCTACACATCCTCGCACATTATTGGTGGAAACGCACCCTTAGTCTAGTACACTGCTGTATGAATTCTACACTCACCCGCGCGAAGTCGAAGTGCGGCTCATAGTGTCCGCCGATCCCGTAGTTGACGACCTGCAGCTCCTCCGCAGTCGCCACGCTGAGCCCGGTCAGCATGGACGTGCGCTGCGACACG
Organism: Colias eurytheme; assembly: GCA_907164685.1. Lineage (NCBI taxonomy): Eukaryota > Metazoa > Arthropoda > Insecta > Lepidoptera > Pieridae > Colias > Colias eurytheme. The sequence goes on from CAJQZN010021130.1 coordinate 13,970, forward strand.
CGAGCTACTAATGAACTCTCCTCGTCCTTCAGCCATGCTGACTTGCTGATGCGGTAGTGCGCTGGTACTAGCTCGCCTGTCTTCGGGTCGTGCACTGTGGCGCGCCGGAACTGGGAACACGTGACGTCATAGACTGAGTTCATTATGGTAGGTATGGTATTTACGGTGCTAAAGTTAAGCTTAACCCTAGTGGAATATGTCATACACATAGAAATCTAAATAACAAGACACATAGAAGTGCTATAATGTCATAATTCGTATGAAAACCGCTGTCGCCAAAATCAACACATTCAAACCGAAAGCTAAACAGTACACACAAGTAAACTATGCCTTTTATTGGACAGCTTGATTTTAGTGAAAACTAACTTATCTATTAAATTAAGCTTTTGAATATGTATCCTAACGTACGAATTTACGGTTTATTTTAGAATAACATCCCTAAGTATATGAGACTTTTTGCTCCAATACGAACAAACGTGATAATAAGAATGGTCGACTGTGTCATTCATTGTTATTTCGATTACTATGGTGACACTCGTAATACTTGTAAATATTCTATAATTTTAAGGAAAAACGGCATTATTTCTAAAAAAAAAATATTTTCCGATGAAATATCATTCCTTTATAAGTATAATTACAACTTGTGGAAGAATTTCCGCAATGGGAATTGCTGAAACACACCATGTATACACTCATACGTCTCCAGAGCAACTGAACAGTGACGAATGCACTGGTGATGTGCAAATCACCTGAGTGGCGACAAGGTCACGCACGCTTACGACTTCTAGTGTCTTGTTATTTAGATTTCTATGGTCATACAGTATAATATGATGCGTCTACTTCTAATTGAATGTATTATGCACTGTACATTGAAAAAGAAGTAGACACGATCTGTTGTGATCATTGAGTTACTATGTACTACGTACTAGAGAGGACATCGCTAAGTACTACACTATGTGTAACACGAGTTAGAGCCAATCGTCTCAAACCATTTTTTTTTTGTTACATTGATTGATTTTAATTGATAAGTTTATTCATATTTTTTTAATAAGATAAACAATATTTTTTTGTTACATTGATTGGTTTTAATTTAAAAGTAATAAGAGGCAGAATATGATCTACAAAGTGTATGACTCACTAGCCGCCCCACGCGCGCCCCGCGCCTCTGCGCTTGTCGCACAGATTTTGTTCGTGGTGTCCTCTCTATACGTAGTAATAATGCTCAATGGTTATGATACACTTTAAACCTAACATCGTATATTATTCTTAGTCCTTACTAATAATATAAATGTGAAGTCTGTCAGTTACTTTCAATTTAAAATTTAAAAGAAAACATAGACAACTATCAGTGCTCCGCGGATTCACCCGCATTGCTCCGCTCCTGTTGGTCTTAGCATGATGATAGAAATAATTTTTCAAATCGGACCAGTAGTTCCTGATATTAGGGGTAAAAGTTTTTGCCCCTGTTTGCCTTTAATAGCAGATAAACTGCGGGTAAAGCCACGGAGCATATCTAGTTCAAAATATGCAGTACATTTTATTAGATTTATGTCGCTATGTATCAATATGATACACTGTTGCGCTTCAGAACTGCAGAACACATGCAAGCACGTAGCATGACTGCTTCTATTTAAAGTGTATTTTAGTGTTTGCACATTTTGTAATAAATTTACAGGAACTGAGGACTCCTGAGGACTCCAAATATACAGAGTTTTATAAATATATTCTTTTTATTATTTCAGATAGCTCCTGCCTGGTATTTGCACACAAGAAGTGAACGAAGAAGAGGTCATTGTCCATTCCATTCTTAGTTGGATCGCATACAAACAAGTAAAGGAACCGTTAACTAAAATAATGTTTCGCACTCATGTAGTTCCCATTTTTGTTAGACTTTACAATTTATTGTGACAAAGATTAAATATTGTATTTGGAAAATACTGACACTACATAATATTGTAAACTTTAAACAAAAAATACAATATATTTTTTAAGTTATATCAAATCAAAATCAAATCATTTATTTGCAATTAAACATGGTTACAATACAACAATCAACTTACATAATATAATAACTATATTATAATAATTACATTTTGAACAATGTCTCCTATACTAGGAAAGAACCTGTATTATAGGACATTCATCCGTCCTTTAGCTTTGTTACAAGTAATGTAAGTATATGAGTTTTTCTAAGAATTAAAAACTTACTCGTGGTCTCGCCATGTTTTTGATATATTCAATCTCATTATCGCTGAGCACTTCGTAGAACATAATGATATCCGGGTTGCGGTACATGTATTCCATCTTGATTGGCGCGATCTTTAGATAGGGGTGATTTTCCGTCAAATATCTACATGTCAACCTGAAATCAAGATTAATAGTTAAAATTTGTAACGTTATTTTTTCTTAATTACAAAAAGATACAAAGTGGACGTAAATAAAATGTAATAATTATTTGCAAACGACA
>CAJQZN010021135.1:1796-14588 GCA_907164685.1 Colias eurytheme
CAATATTTTACCAAGAATTATTAAAAATAACATAATGAATTTTAAATTTATTATCATTTCTGTAAGGCCTTACTTATGTTAGGCCCAGTTTCGCCATTCTCCTTTGAAAGCCGCGACATGGCAATACCGTCACGTCATGGACTCATGGAGTAAGGCGACGATTTTGGTATCTTTGAATCTTACCAAAGAAATTTCAGTTCTGAATAAATATTCGCTAAATCTTTGTGTCTTCCATTGACAATTTGTTCATTGGTCAAGTAAATTAAAGCTTTTAATAAATTCATATAACCTAAATTAAGCCACAGTAAGTAGGTACTACAGCATCTCTTACCATAATTAAACGTACTACACAATTATTCAGAGTATTAAACTTAAAATTGTCAGACCGACCCGTGTTCATTCGGATCAAAGGGCAGTGCTTGTGACGTCACTTTATGGGATTACAGCCCTATGGCACTGACACACCGTTGCCAGATTATGTGGGTCTAATTTAATTGCCAGCTAATGGCCCCTCTTCACAATCGAGAGCGCTGGCCCAACAAATGATCGTCGATGTTTGCCGCCTTTACGGCGATTTCGAAAGCATCTACAAACGGCCGATCATAGACATTTTAGGCCCTCTATACAATCGTGCTGCTTCTACTCTCGGCTCGCCCAACGCTGCCCTTTGTGAAGAGGGCCCATAATGCTTGGGCTTAGTAGAATGCTTAGTAAGTAATGTTTTAGTGGGCACTTGTTAATTGTTTTTTCGTGTATGAAAGTTTTAATGTTTTAAATGCCCTGATTAAGATGTGTTGTTGAAATAGGATGCGTAAAACACGGTATCAGATTGTTATTAAACAGAATATGTATTAATGTATTCTACAATAGTATATTTATAGTTTAAGTTAAAAACTTTCATTATTATCATTGAAGAAAAGTGTCAATATAGACTTAATAAAGTTATAGTTGTCGATCATGTTCTGGTTTACACAGAACATACATTACATTACACTTACACTTCCATAAATCAAGCACAAAATAGAACCTTTCCCTAACTGGGTAAATTTCACCCACCAAACCCTAAACGTCACTTAATCAGTTTCCAGTTTCAACTAAATAAACAATTCAATCGCACCCGTATAGCGTTACAACTACCGATGTATCAAACAACTTACAGCATAGTAATTGAATTATAAGATGGCCGACATGCAAGTGTTATCGTGATGGGTACATATTTATCATTGCACAGCATGCTATAAAACTGAAATAAGCTGTGATAAAAATATTTCTGCGCGATTTATAATTTTATAGCCGCTTTTAGTAATGGTGGGTTGGCATGAATATTGTAGGGTTGCCAGGTGATGCTATTTTGGCTTTTAAGGCTAGTCAAATGCATAGGCCTTGTAGGTCTTTATTGTAGTAATTAATACTCTTATAGTCACACTTAGGTATAGTCGAATGCTTACGGTGCATTTTCATCATACGAGCGAATGCTCATTCTAACCCTACTATGTCATTTTTTTTAATGCAAAAAGGCGTAGAGCATTATTTTATTGTTCTTAGTGCGTTCGAAAAGATTGTTCTTATACTGAATACGAATTTTCGTTTAAGTACACTAAAAGATCATGAAAGAATGCTCTTGCTAGAGCAAGAGCTCTAGCTCTATGATTGTTTGATGTAAATACAAAAAGATATAGTATTAGTTAAGATCCCTTCCTACCCTTATTAGGACATTATTATTTTCGACTCATGGTTTATTTAAACACTGCAGACAAGTAAGAATTATTATGTTCCTTAACGTCTTTGACATTTTCCTTGATGACATTTCATATATTTCATCCTAAGATTTCATCAGTCTAACTAATTTATGATCAATATTACTTAAATGCAAACTTTAATAATACTCAATAATTTACACTCAATTTAAAACAACATCCTATTCCTTATAAATAAATAATTCACACATTCTTTACGCACAATAACCTCTTCAAATTCCGAAACCCCGCCCGCCATTTCCCGCGTCATTTGACAACTAATTAGGAATAAACAACGCCATCTGTCGCCGAGGTGATGAACCAGAGGTAATGAGTAAAAAACTATTCGAATAATGTATTGCGATTGGAAAGTGAAACTTAGTGATGGGGATGTGATATCGATATTATAGTAGAGACACGGTAGAGACGAAGTAAAGGCACAACTATTAATGTATAATAGGAACGGTCCAGAAATATCACTTTTTTATATGTTTTTAAGTAAGTATCTAAACTTAGAAATATTCAATAAATACATAATAAGTTGGTAAGTTATCCATGTGGTTGATGCTGTAACACCAGAATCTGCGATTTTTCACTATTTTGTATATAGGTAACTATGCATTTTAATTAACTCTATCCGCCTGAACGATGTAACTATCAGAATACCTTATATTATGTAATAAATATATTCAAACCAATTAATGAAATAACAAATATTTTCAAAATCATCAAAACTATTTATCATGTTTCTAGCACGTTATTCGCTCAATCCGTATCCATCCACAAATGGTGTTCAATAAACACAAATTTTATCGATATCGATAACCCCACAACACTAGCAAAGTTGACAGATGGCGGAACAGTGCCGTCGGCAATCACATCCCGCATGAAGGATCTCCAAACGATGTTTACTAAATCTGCTCCACTGCCGAATATCATGAATTATCAACTAATATTGCTACTTGTAGGAGTTTGCATTTGAATTTGGTCAAACTCGTATCTTTAGGAAGAGGATGTAAAGATACAATCTACAATCACATGTGTTTTTAGCTAACAATGTTATGTTATAATTCATTGTAGGTACCTACTGAATAATGTTGTATGAACAATTTGAAAGATTTAGTCACAGATTACTAGATAATTATACTAAATATGTACCTAGGTACTATACTATACTTATAATATGTATAACATTATTAAGAACTAGATATTTTGAATTTTGTTAGGTAAGTAAAATACCTAAACTTCATTGTATGGACTATGTATACCTATAGGACTGTAACCTGAACATTTTAAGACAAGAATACATCTTAACAAAATTAAAAGTAATCAAAGGAATTACCATATTAACGACATCAAATGTCAAAATTGAAAAAAAGCGCGGTAGCGTCGGCAGCGCTGCATCGCTGTTGGACACCGCTCCCCGCTGTGCGAATGTTACCTTATATATTATCTGTGTAATAATATAATATATTATCTGCAGTGTCAATAGGGAGTTAAAAGTGTTTTTTGTAAACGGAAGTTGTTATTACAATGCAATGTTGCTATGATTGCAAACCTATTTCTTAGGTAGAGCTTGAAGAGCTCTAAAATTTAGCTGTAACTATGCTACCCAGAGAAAAGCTTTTAATTTTGTCAATTTCGGAAAATATTAAGTATTTGTGTCACACTGATTTTGTAATTTGTACTATAATTAATAAATAGACCTTTTGCACCAAATAGCGAAAAACAAACTGTAGATAGATACCTTTTAAATCTAAGTAGTATCACAGAATACTTAATAGTAGCTAACGCTAGTAGTATTTTAAGCCTAGGTATACCTATATCCTATGTTAGTAAATGGTTACCTACATATTACAATAAATATAAACAAAGATATTATTAATTACAGGCCTAATGAATACCCCATTATTTAATCAATTATCACTAAAACAACATCATATATAATTACGAGTAAACAATCCCATATCTTCACTTTTAGGTAGTTAAATTAGCTCATTTTACTCATGCATCGGTTTCAACGTACAAAAGGGTACATTATGTGCTCCTAATCCTGTACATAGAAAACAAACTTAATCCACCCTCCATTACCTAATGAAAGATTGACGTAATCCCGGTTTTATGTGAGTAGTGCATCGTTCAAAGGTAAATATCTTCAGGCGGTGACCGTAGCTATCGAATTTGCGAGGGGATTCCAAATCTTGCTATGTTTTTATTCATGATCCGGGATGCCAGTTGTGGATGCGATTTAAAAAGGTTTTATGTTTTTTTTTTTCAATTTTGTCTTCATAGGAACAGTATAGTTACTTCAAGGCATATCACACATTTATTTGCGCGTCTTTAAGATTTCTATATAAACTACTGTAAATGTTCTGACTATTGTTCAATAGAAAAAAAATTAGGAGAGTGAAGAAAAACCTCTTTGGAATAATTAAAAAAAATAAACCCCCTAACCATGAAGACATGTGAAAAACAATACGTTGTCTATGCCCCCGCTGCGCGCTCATTTTTCCGACCTGTCAAATTTGAATGGAGAATTTTAATTGGAACATATTCGCATTGATCAATCGTCGTACGTTTTTTGTTCTGCCTTTGAGTGGGGTGTATTTTGCCCCGAGGTATTTGGTTTTCAAGTAGGCATTGGTATAAGATCGGTCCCCTATATCTGGGTAACAATGAGTACTTTGGCAAGGAAAGTTTCGTTTTACGACTGTATTGAATGCAGTAAAGAGTTGTTCAGAGTAATTTTGGGGCGAGATTTTAAGTTATATTTTATTTGGAAATACTTATCATTTGGAAATATGTAAATAATCGTTATATTAACACTTGTAGACATTACGTTGCTAATAGATACTTACTTTTTGTAAGTAAGTTTCAAAGTAAGTTTATCAAAACTATTATGTGTATAATCGGCTCTTACAAATTATGAAAGTGATAGAAAAATCTGCACTCTTGTCAGATTTTTTTATGTAATATTATGATGATTAATAAACTGTACGTACCTAAAGTTGTAAAGATAGTAGGTACATTTCGTAAAGAGCATTGAGATTAATGGTTCGGTTTCAGGAAGGCTAACTCCGTGCGATAGGCGAAGGCTTGGGGCCGTCACGACGTCTTCTCTAAAGTTGTGTGCTGATTGGGACCTTTGCATTATTTTTTTTTTAACTAGTTATGGGTGTGTTTGTTTTTAGGAAGTAAAGTTTGAAAATTGCGAAGTGATTTTATATCTACAAATGGACTGCTCTACATTATTACCGAGTTGCTTAATTTTAGTTTTTGATAATAAAATAAATGTATTTGATACACTACAAACAGTTATAGTAGTTTATAGTGTAAGTGTAGTGCACCTACACTTCATATCAATTCATATTTATATGATTTTAGGGTCCTGCAACGAAAGGGTAAAAGAGGACCCTAGGCTATAACTTAGACTTCGCTGTCTGTCTGTCCATCCGTCTGTCACAAGACTGCATCTCACGTGATAGATAGACATATGAAAGTTTCTGCCTTGATTTACAATTCAAAGACTCATACTTCCACCTAATGATATTTCAACATAAAAAAGCTCTGGTAATATTACGTTGCCAAGTAACATTAAAGTCTTATGTAATAAGCCCTTATAATCATGTCATGATTTAGCAATTAACACAGAAACCTCAGTGCGTGCATACAAAGTGATAAAAACCGTCATAAAATAATTCACAGCGCCGAGGCCGGCGCGCGACTGCCCGCTCGCGTGCCAGTAATTGCTGGACGTTCCTTTTTATAACCATCACGACTCTTTCGTTCCAAATTCCTTTTTTAAATTTCGCATTCTTTGCATATAGCGCGGCAATTTGGTTGCGTTCGGAAATTTCAGGCATCTCCGTAATCATGTGCGCTTATGGGCCCTTTGTAATGTTTGTAATGACGTTTGATGGCTGTTTATGAAGTGATCATAGCCTGTGTTTATCAAATTGATGAACGGTTTTGTTTTTAAATGTTTCATGCTTCGTAAATGTTTTTATACTTATTTATTTTGAAGTCAGATGTTAAATGTTTTTAATACATGTAACAATATACTCTATACATACAAACTTAATACAAATATTTCTTTAAACATACGTGGTTATCTGTGAATCAATTTAAATTTGATTTCGATGACAAACCGAAGTTAAACTCAATATTTATATAATAAATAGCGAATCTTAATTGAATTACAAGTTGAAGAAGCTCAGACTATTAACACTAACAAAGTTTATAATTAGAGAGCTGAAACTTAGTAAACTAGTGATAGTCTGCGACTTTGTCTGTAAAATAACTCTTGTTAGGTATGATAAGTTAAAAAGTTAGGTACCTACGTATTTTATAAAGTTGAATAATATAGAAGAATTAACGAAGTTTTTTTTTTCTTAGTGAATATCTTCTTCTTGAAACACTCAATACCTATGGGATAGGGCTGTAGATCACTAAAAAATAAATATAAATTATGTATTATTTGATTAAAATTATAAACTTTAACAAATAAATTATAAACACAAAATAAAATTATAAATCCAGTATGTCAACATTTTAATTTAATCTCTGATAAGGGGAACATAATATATTTAAGTTCATTAGGTATATCTTTGCTTCTATTAAACCTTTCGCCCTTCTTCTGCCATAATGTTCCAAAGTTTTACCGTCAAAGAAATTGATTCAGTAGGTACTTATTTTTCGTTTAACAATTAAACGAAAAATAAGTACATATAGGTAATAAATCTTTAAAACATGAAACAAAAAGAATCCCCTTTTTCAAACAGTCCCATCACATTATTAAAAATACTAAGTATATTGTAGAAAAATATACCTACATTCATCGTTTTTATTTAAATAACTCCCTTTAACATCAAAGAGATAAAATAGAGTCCAAATGATATTACAGTTAATAACGCCACAGATGTGGTAGGTAGTGTTGTGACAATGAATATCGATATCGATATTTTTTATATACTTATCATATTTTCTTACTCAATTTGAATTAGGTATTTCTTACCAAGGATATTATGCAGTTAAATGAGGTAGGTATCTTTTAGCACTATTAATGACAACTGTACACTGTTACAGATGTGCATAACTGTACACTGTTACAGATGTGCATTAAAATTAAAATAGGTAAATAACTATGTAAGTAGTTAAATTTTTACTTTTATAAAAAAAATACCTATCACTTGTCTATAAATTTGTCATGTTATTCATTTTGTTTATTTGTGTTAATAAATAAGTTAATACAGAAACATTAAATAAATTAGTAAAGTGACATATAATTATAATAATATATGCCACTACATTACTCATTTAAATCAAACAACCATAAAAATGTAAGTACTTACCACAAATGTTATTTTTGCAAAGATTTATCGATAGCAAAACATCACTAGAATTAATCACAAAAAAGCGGGGCGAATCTAAACCCCAATAACTTCGGGGTCGATGTTTGATGCTAATTTCATTGTTATTTCTATACTTATGTGTAGGTATTTAAAAACTATTGCGTAGTTTATTAATTGCCTACTTGTGAAGTGGTTAGCGAATTAGAAGCAAGAGGGTCTGGGTTCGATTCCCCATAAACTAAAAAAGAAAAATATCAGATTGGTGCAGAATAATTAAAATTGGAATAAAAATTTATTTCAAATAGCTTCATTATAGAGATAATATATAAATATGTTAATTACTTTATTATCCAGTCAATTGTAACTTGATTTATATGGATATTTAAAAGCTCCTAAAGTTTAAGTCATACTTTGTTGATAGGCTTTTCATTTTTACGTTGTTTCCTGAAAAGGTTTGAATCAATTTCATCATAATACTTACTTAACTATTTAGATGCGAACCTTTTGAAACAGACAGGGTTTTTATTATTGCAAAAATATTAATTTCAAGTATACATATGATATCCGACTCCTGTGATTGTCAAATACAGACATTACAAATAGCAAAAGAAACGTCAAACCTTGTGCAAAATATAGATTAGTGTATCACAATATTTGACAGATCCAAATCAAAAATTCGCGCAAGTAATCCATCAAACGAACAGACACCAGCCACAAAGGGCGGCAACACAAACAACGGTCCCATTTAACATCCCCGTGACACCCCTAGCTAAACTTAAAACGTCCCTGTGACAACCCTAGCTACGCTTGAAACGACAAATTTTGCCAATCGACTACCCGCAGTGTGCTAACGAAATTATTTTGGTCGTGGTTAGGGCTGCCCCCTTGTTGTTAAATAAGTCGACTCGAAAATTACTTTTTAATAGACAAAGGTATCTTGCATCTTTGTAATTGTTGTGGAGATTGTTGTCTTTGTTGTTTTTATTTTGTTGTAAGAGAGAGTTGACTAACTCAAATCTGTAACATGAAATTTAACACTTTTTTGGCTCTAATTTCCAAAAACGACGTAGATAGGTACCTACCTACTGTACTTCTTACTATTTACTAACTTTGTAAGGTAGCTTGATTTTTTTTTTAATTATGACATCGTATGAATTTTATCCTGTCCTTTTTACTTAGTGAATAATATTATCTATAAATTATAATAATGCCGATTTGCCGGTCTAAATCTGTAAACTCAAACTCAAACATTTATTTATTCAATTAGACTTCTTCGAGAAGCACTTTTGAAACGTCAATACATAATTTTAACATCTACCACCGATTCGGAAAGCGGTATCTATGGAGAAGAACCGGCAAGAAACTCCATAGTTGCTCTTTTAAATCATTTCAGTATTACAATTAATGTATTCGCAAAACTAGTCCATTTTTCTTTAATCTATTTTCTGACTATAATAAATACATCCATATAATATGTAACTGACTATTTTACTACGAGACATATATAACCATACCTTATTCGATTTTTTTCGCAAATGTGTCATGCGGATAGCCTAATAAATAATAACCCAGAAAGAGAAACTCGTCTATAATTTAATAACATTGAAGACGTCTTCAAAAGAATATGAACAATGTAATATGGTCTGTTATTACATAATGCAGTAATTTAATAGAAACTCGGTGCTATTAATTTGCGTAATAGGTCACTTTGATTGACCTATGCACCTTGTAATTGTATAATACTGTCGCTAAAGTAGAGGGAATGAAATATTATGCTCGTAATTTGAAGTTAGAAGAAATATCCTTATGTATAATTTCAAATGATACACGTCGTACCTAATACCTAGGTATATATTCAGAACTAACTTGTGATAAAACTGAAATAATAGACAGTGATATAAATTCTTGTATTTTGCATAATTAAAAACACACATTTATATAAAATGTAAATAAAAGAAATGAAACTTATTACTGTGTTTTATTGCTTGCGTAAATTATCATTGTGCCAATGTATGTGATATATATTGTGAGTATGTGTGTGTGCGAGCTTTTATACGCATACATTTGTGTACTTACCTCCTAATAAGCTCCTAATCGTTGTCTCAGTATATGTGTGCATACATATATGTATATTTTTGTATGCATATATACACAAATATACAAAACAGTAATAATCCATGACTCCTATCAAACCATAAAAGCTTAAACTAAACTTCCTCGTGCGTTATATATAAGCTATCCCGGTCAATGTAACTGTACAAGATCTGACGTTTAGATGGACGGTTAGACTACGGTGTGTGTGGACTTGATATATCAGATATTTAAAGAAGTAATTACTTATTTTAATGGTTAGAAGACTAAAGAACTATTGACTCTACCATTTTCAAACGACTCTACAATTCGTGAATGGTTGTGATAATACATTGTATAGTTGCAACTTGCATGAAATAAATACAACTAAAATCAGCTATGGTTTTAAATGTTAGAATATACTGTTATTATTGTTTAATTTTTCTTTCTAAGCGTTTTGTTGCAGTTTTGATTAAAAAATAAGATCATCGTTGTTGTTAATTATTGTAAGTTCAAGATAGCGAAAGAACTAATTTTATAAAATAAAATCTATATATCTATGGTATTCTGTATAAGTTTGTATAAATTAAAAAAAAATATTGTTTGGAATTTTCCTAGTTTTCGAAATCTTTTTTGTAATTAAAATCTATTAACTACCTTGTTATGCTCTGGGTACATGTATCCATAAATTATTTGTCATATAACTTGTAAATAAATAGTCCTACTGTGATAATCTTATATATAAAAATGAATCGCAAAATGTGTTGGTAAGCGCATAACTCGAGAACGGCTGAACCGATTTCGATAATTATTTTTTTATTATCTTCCTTGAAGTACGAGGATGGTTTTTATGTAGAGAAAACGTAAACATGTACCACGGGCGAAGCCGGGGCGGACCGCTAGTAAATAATAAACAAAAGTCCAAACTCACAGTGGATCCCCAGCACGCGCCGCGTCTATACTCTATACTCGATGGGCTAATAACTAATAACTATAGACAACCGATAATTATGCCGTACCTACCCGTTATACTGTTAGACATGAATCTTGCGCTATTAAACAATAATTGATATATTTAGGTTTTATGTAGAAGGGAGTGTGGGCAGAAAAGATGATAGAAATCTCTAAACACTTGCTTGCTCTAACTTTGCCCATGTAGATTACGTATAAAATACAGCCCATATTACTCGGTAAATATGTAGCTTTCTAATGGTTTTCTTTTGTGTGTCGAATTGATTTTGTGTAACAAGCAAAATCTTACCTCTATACATTTTAGAAATAACTAGCTTTCCGCCCGCGGCTTCGCCCGCTTTGTCTAAAACATAATAAATTATATATCTACTAAAACCTTCCTCTTGAATCACTCTATCTATTAAAAAAACCGCATCAAAATCCGTTGCGTAGTTTTAAAGATTTAAGCATACCTACATAGGGACATAGGGACAGAGAAAGCGACTTTGTTTTATACCTACTATGTCGTGAAGCGTAGCTGCTAGCCTGCTAGCCTCGGGAAACTGTGTGGTTTTGTACATTGTAATTATTAAAAGTTTAAAATTATTATCTTAATCTAATGTAGGGACAAAATATAAATCCAACAAAAATAATGATTTTAATCTGTTCAGCTTTTCTTTATAATTTGTTATTTATTTTACTAGAGCTTTTATAGACCGGGAGATACTGACACAAAATTTCGAGTCATTTGTAACAGGATGGCGGTTCTACAGGGGTCTTAGTACGCAATGACAAAAAGAAAAACGATGGCGTGAACGCTGGTACCGGCGTCTTAGTCGCGTGGGCGTTAGTCGAACTCGTCGGAAAATAGCGAAAGTCAAACGATTTGTAACAGTATGGCACTTATTTTTCCTGTAAGTTTGAGGATCAACAAATATAAATACAAAATTTCAAAGATCTATGTGTTGGAAATCTTCACTTATATAAATTAATAATAAATTAAGTTTTCAAGTATGTCAGCACTTTTTCCCCCTACTAGAAGTATGGCAAATATAATAATGGTCACATTTTATCAAATACTCTCCAAAAATCCAAATGCAATACTGGTACAAAAAGTTTGGCGAAATAAAAATTTTTTGCAGATTTTCGGCGGTATGGCGACCATTTGGAATCGTCTGAAAAGTATGGCATGGCGATTTTCGTAAATGGCTGCACGACGATAGTTACCTGTGCAAAAGTTAGCCTGGTACAAATGGTTGAATGATTGTTTTATTTAAATCAACACATTCGCATCGGTATGGCGGGCTGTAAGTCACACCGGAAAAGTATGGCATGACACTACCGCCTACTACTTTTTTATGGGCTATCGGTAAATTCTAAAATTTTTGTGTTACAAATCGTTTGACTTTCGCTATTTTTCCGACGAGTTCGACAAACGCCCACGCGACTAAGCCACCGGTACCAGCGTTCACACCATCATTTTTCTTTTTGTCATTGCGTACTAAGACCCCTGTAGAACCGCCATCCTTGTTACAAATGACTCGAAATTTTGTGTCAGTATCTCCCGGTCTATTACGTATTCAAATAATTGTCACAAAATCAACTATGAAAATATATGAACATAATAATCTGGAAAGTCTCTACAATCTACACATACCTACTTAATGTCTCTGTACATTATGATTATTATTATCAAAAAATGTATGGATATTTTTTTGATACGTAGATAAGTATTTCAATTTACTAGCAATATATCAATTTACGCTAAGAACATAGTTTTTCTATCTTCCTAATTTATTAAAACATAGATAAACAAAGAATCACTCAAAATCAAAACAATATAAAATAATATTTACCCTAAACGTGGGAAGTTTTGATCGTATAAAAACATGAAATTTGAAAAGTTTTAATTGTTAAAAAGGACAGGCTTAATCACAGGGCGGCGTGGTTCAGGAAAAATGGGACCCCTAATTATATAGCCTAACTTTTATCGCATTAATTTTGTAAATAAATCTCTAATATTAGGTTTATATTTTATTTAAATTATACGTATTTGAAAGTTATATAATTAATTAGTAATAATGTGGTAAAATAATTATAAATAGATTTATCTATATATAAGAAAGCTATGTAAAGATATTAGAATGATTTTTTTTTAATCTGATTTGTAACATTTGATCCTGTAAAAAAAAACGTGTGTGCCGACTGCCGACTGCCGAGCATATGTGTCAGAAGTGAAACTTCTTTGGCAAAATCAAAGATGGACGGTATTGCCATGACACGACCTTAATATTTTACTCTCAATGCGCCTGAAGAAGTTTCACTTACAAAAAAGCCGCTTTTAAATAGATATTTTTCCTGAATACGAAAGGAATATCAATTTTTTGCATGCATGCTCTACCAAAGTAGAGCTTTTTCAAAGCTTAACCTAAATATACTTTTTATTGTATCTAAATAATAAATCAATTTCTTTACGGTACACAATATTATCTAAATAAAGGACATTTTAACAGCACAATAAATGCGAAATACAGCTATTTCAAAACAACAAAGAAAGCCTACAAAACGACTACAGCTACGTTACCAAAAACGTTCAACCACACAAGCCGGTCACAACCATTAACCCGACTCGAACACAAAACCAAATAAATCAACAAAAATAAACACGACTATTATAACTCTAT
>CAJQZN010021138.1:0-16465 GCA_907164685.1 Colias eurytheme
AAGTCTGAAGCATGCCTTACCTCGCAACACGTAGGCAGGCGATAGAAAATTTCTTTAGAGTTTAACCCTTGCTCGGCCAGCGTGGGGTGAAATAATCCGATTAAAATATCACTGGTAGGTATTTCTTACTCGGCTGCGTTGTTGCCTTTAGGTTTGTGTCCTTTTTTTAGCTTCATTGATAATAATATTATAGATGTAACTATGTGTATTTATTGCATGTGGAAACATATTGAACGCACACAATAGTTATAAATTAAAATTAAAATATATAACATGACAGTTAAACAAAATTTTATAAAGGAGCGCAATTAATAAAGTCTGTCAATGATTGCCAGATT
This sequence comes from Colias eurytheme, assembly GCA_907164685.1. Classification (NCBI taxonomy): domain Eukaryota; kingdom Metazoa; phylum Arthropoda; class Insecta; order Lepidoptera; family Pieridae; genus Colias; species Colias eurytheme. The sequence goes on from CAJQZN010021138.1 coordinate 339, forward strand.
ATTTAAAGCATACGTTCATGTGAATAAAGTTTAATAATTTTAAAACTTCCTTTCTTCTTTGACAGCAATTTATGGCTAAAATGACCATAGCCACAAATATAAAAAATATAAAGACTAACGAAGGGTTAACAGTACGTCTGCTACAAAGAATAAGCTTCACGAGAACCACATCGCTCGTAAAAGGCTTTCCAGGTGTTCACTGAATATAGAAACTGAAGAAAATACAGGTATGACCTTACTTAATTTAGACTAATTTTAGACACGCTAATGAGTAATAATACCTCAAGAGCTTCAAAATTATCGGGTATTTTCCGATAGGTTCGTTGCAAACAAATGAAGGAGTCAAGTTTTTCAGGTTAAACTTGACGACTTATTATGAGTTATTATGAGACTTATTATGACTTATTATGAGACGTATTGAAGTGTGATTTTATAGCCTAGTCGTGTGTTAAAGCAATATTTTGCTTTGATTTATAACATTGCTAATTAAATATTATTTCACCTTGCTTAAATTTATCCAATCGTAAAAACAAAATCAACATATTTTTTTGCACTAAAACCATATATATTTCAAAGCACATGCCTTTCTACACAAGACAAAACAGAAACATGTTAAAGAAACGTCTCCAAAGACCAAACAATTATAATGAAATGCTTGGAAACGCTGAGTTATTTTCATCAAAAATATTACCAGGATACCAGCACTGCAAAGGATCTTTCATAATGTGTTTTTTCAACGTTAAGTGCCAGACCAGTCTTAGCGTTACCTGAATTAATTAGACAGTTAATTAAATTTCTTCCACCGTCTGTGAAATCGGTGCAAAATACGTGCTTTTATATTTTTATATTGTTTAGCTTGTTTTAATTAAGATTTGTACTGATGCGTTTGTGATGTGCTTTTGGATTTTATAATGAAACGTCTGTCGAACGTCTGATAAACTATCGAATTTATCTGCTGCTAGTACCAAAAAAAAATGGAGAATTTGTTTTTTTTTATTATTATTCTTATCACTATCATCAACATAGTATAAAACAAAGACGCTTTCTCTGTCCCTATGTCCCTATGTATGCTTAAATCTTTAAAACTACGCAACGGATTTTGATGTGTTTTTTTTAATAGATAGAGTGATTCAAGAGGAAGGTTTTAGTATATAATTTATTATGTTTTGAAAACTAGTAGTGTATATAATCTCAATTGATACGTAAAGATCAACTTTATCGCAAGCTTTGAACTTTTAGTCGTAATAGTTCGTACAATCAAATCGAGAAAATATATTTCTTTATATTGGGATTAGATGGCATTACCTATATCGGATAAGACATATTATTGAAAATGCACTTATAATTTTGTATTGATCACTAATTGGACAGAATCTTACGATATCCGGATTACCCATCTAATATATTCCTTCAATGCTTGTTACCATAATCAGTTATGTAACAAGTAAAAATGCATTCTGTAGGTTTATCGGTACAGATTTAGATTATCAATACATCCTTAAATAATCCGTTTAAAGTTCATGAATATAATGTTTGTATGTATGTGTAAACCGCTGATTTTGGTATGTAGAAATAGATAAGTATTAGTGGAGATCTTTACTGAGCAGATAATGTGCATGGTAAAAAGCCTTATTCCTATGATTTAAAATGGCTTATTCATCCATACTTAATATTATAAATGCGAAAGTAACTCTGTCTGTCTGTCTGTTACTCAATCACGCCTTAACTACTGAACCAATTTGCATGAAATTTGGTATAGAGATATTTTGATACCCGAGAAAGGACATAGGATAGGTTTTATCCCGGAAATCCTACGGGAACGGGTTTTTCTTTGAAAACGCGGGCGAAGCCGCGGGCGTAAAGCTAGTATTTAATAAACTAAGTTTTCATTTCGCACCAGAACTCGTAAGTCCTTATATAAACATTGGAATGTGATGTATACAAAATCGACTTAAAAACAAATACACAGCTTATATATTTTAGGGAAAAAGGATGTATGTCAAATATAAAAATTTGCTTACACTGACGCATTCCATGAAACTAATTTCCTCGACTCACGGCACCCTAAAAACCAATAAAGATATAAGATTCATTTTATACGTCTCACTGAAGCCTGTAATTGGTTTGCTTTACGTGAAATTGATGTGAAATAAGTACAGGCTATGTTGTGTTTTGTGATCGCATGTGTGTTGGTGGGTACCGTACACCCGGCTGTTAACTGCAGGGTGAGTTTTTATGGAAAGATAGATTCATCACACTTTTTGGACGTATCCTTCTATTTGTGATTATAAAAAATTATAATATAAAATCGAAAAATATTTCAGGAATAAAATAAATATTTCAGGACAATTTTCACACACGGCACCATCTGATCCCATACTAAGCTTTCGCTTGTGTTATGGAAACCAGATGGCTGATAAACATACAAATATAATTTTAAATAAATACTAATATAGATAATTAACATCCAGACACAGAGCAAACATCTATGTTCATCACACAAATATTTGCCCCGGGTGGGAATCGAACCCACGATCTCTGGCTTGGAAGGCAGGGCCTGTACAGTGTACTTACCAAGCCAACCGGTCAGTCAATATTAAGGAACTGAAAAATAAGGTAACATCATAAAATAAGGTCCTGAAACTATTTAGTAAATACATCTTATAAACCGAGACTATACAGAATGTATCAATACGTTAAATTGAAGAAAGAAAAATCTCGAATTTTCTATAACTGATGCCTTCGTGGCTTAAACCAGTTAATAAAGTACAATAAACATAATTTTAATTCAAGTAACATAGAGCAAATTAGAGTGATACCCGCCGTGGTTCACGGGCGAAAGAAATTTTACCACAACATATAGCGAAAAACCACGGAAAGTGGTTTGGCTACCGCTGTGGGCGTTTTCCAGTTGCGTTGGTTGACAGAACGTTTATATCAGTTTTCGTATTGTAAAGGGTTAAGTAAATGTACAGAAAATTTTAAATTAAATTAATATATAGCTAAAAATAGCATTTCATTTACTCCACTGTGTATTTTTACAGGTGGGTAAATGTGTGTCGCGGAAGAATTCTAACAAATACCCGCGGCCCCATCATTAAAGCGGCTCGACGGAACACAGTGGGGTTTTAGTCGGTAAGAATCCGACATAACCCACGGCTTCTTCCCCGGGGGCCGTGGGTATCTTTGGAAGATTTCCCCACTATAAAAAAAAAAAAGGTGGGTAAATGTGTAATTTACGTTTTAACGTCGTTTGGGTGGAATTTTTTTGTGACATTGACATCAACAAAAAATACACCCTATATATTATATAGCCATTTGTACATTTTAAATGGTTTTGTTTTATTTACTTTTATTTTAATATGTTGTACAATAAAGAGTAAATAAATAAATATAGGTTTATAAAATACAGTATGTTTTTTATTGCCACATTTGCAATTTAACTTGCATTTAAAATTCGCGTGAGACTGGAACAGTTTTAATAACATGACGTCCGTTTTTAGTTACGAATGAAATAATTTGCGTAGCTCTAAAATGAGTGTCATTTGTTCATCCAATTATCAGTACTATTCGGTTGTTTCGAACTAAGTTTAATATTCTGATTATGTTAATGTTTAATTGAAACATTTGTCATCAGCTCTTAGGCTATATACAAGAAGCATATTCTATATTGAAGACTTTTATAGAAATTGCCACCAGGAAACCGGAAAAAATTACTACTGTTGATGTAGATCTGTTGAAATTATCGCCAAGTTTAACCGGAGCAATAAAATATATGAAATTCATAAACTTAAGCCTACAACACGTTCAACAATATTCAATTAAATATGCATTGCCTTCATAACAACATTATTGATTGAAGATAACGACCGTAAAAGACATAATGTCAATTCAATTTAGAAAAAAAAAACATTTTTAATTTTCGGTCTTAACTTGAGACTCTTTTCCTAGTTACTATAATGTTTTTACTCTTCAGTCACTTCGGACTTTACTTTTTACTCTCTTTCAGGACCGCAGCAATCATCTTCGCCAAGATGGAGGGTTTTGCTTCGAGATACCTCCCTGGCAGCATCAACCAGTCGAAGTGGACGAACATCTCAATAAAATAAAGGATGTATGGGGAAATGATACCAGGAGGCAATTGAAGAAACCACGCTTATCACTTATAAATAGGTGAGAATTTATACATGTATTAGTAATACTATAAAGTAGACATAGGAAGTTTGTTGGTTGGTAGGTCCACTGCTTATGGATCTTTAGGCAGTGGGAGTCCGACATAACCTACGGCCATTTCCCCGAAGGCCGTAGGTTTGCAGGAGCATTCTCTATCTATACTTATAATAAATCTGTAGAGAGGCCAATTCTGTACATGAAATATATTTAAAAAATAACTATGAAGGGGTGATAAGGGATCGCTACTGATGCCAAAAATGCAATCAGTAAAATTTTTGTCTGTCTGTCTGTCTGTCTGTCTGTATATTCGTTATAGAAACAAAAACTACACGACGGATTTTAACCAAATTTGGCACAATTATTCTTCATACTCCTGGGCAGGTTATAGTAAAAGAATCATGTAAATCGGTGTAGAAACACCAAAGTTATACATGAAATACGCTATAAGTCATCGCGCGTGAATACAGAATCATGCCATAAGGATTATTTTTGTGTATCAGTTGCCGCGTTCGACGCGCTTCGCGGCGGGAGCTACAAAAAGGCGGCGGGTCTGCACCCGTTTCGCGTTGTCACGGCATCACGTGTGAACGGCTGAACCGATTTCGATAATTCTTTTCTATTATATTCCTTGAAGTACGAGGATAATTTTTATGTAGAGAAAACGTAAATATGTACCACGGGCGAAGCCGGGGCGGACCGCTAGTTATAAAATAAAAATAGGTAGGAAGTTTGTTGGCTGGAAGTTATATTCTGAACTATTGATTGGAAATTATTTATCCAGTAAAAAACTCCTAATGCCTATGTTTAGACTGTAATTTTTTATTTGATTTTATCGCTATTAATTCTACCGATATGGATAAAGTTTTATGTTTCATTATTAAAAAATACTAACTTTTCTAGTCATTAAACTGATTGTACGCGAGACTTTAATTATTTGCGAATAACGAATAACAATGACATTAAATAGCCAAGTTAAAACGATACAAAGCCTTCATATAACAATAGTTTGTTTATATACGTACTGCAATAAAAGCTGAATATCCTTTCATTTTATCCATTATGAATGCGATGCTTATGTTTGACCTTTAACCAATATTATCACGAGAACACTTCAATTCCGGCTCATTTCAATTATTTCTGTCTACTTCTAACTTCCATTACACGCACAATAATATTTATAACTAGCCTTCCGCGCGGCTATGCCTGCGTAGTCAAAGAAAAATCTGCATAGTTTCCGTTCTATCCGAATAAAATCTCTAATATATTTTCTCAAACTATATTTGTACTAAATTTCATCAAATTCAGTTCAATGATTGAAATGTAAAAAAAAAACAAACAGACAGAGAGATAGAGTTTCGCGTTTTGCACGCCTCATAAGCGAAGCGTTGAGGTGGGTACTACTGTCACTTCGCGCAAAACATCTGATTTTTCAAACTTAAATTTAATATTAGTAGGATTATTACGGATACTTACTTATCTTATTGATATATTTTCTCCAGCGAGGTAAACCGATACATGGCAACAGTGATAGCACCGTTTCTGGACACATACCACAGAAACATCCAGAACGCATATCAGCAACTTACCAATAAAATACTTAAACGAATAAAGGAGGAAATTAATGCGGCGCTAAGAAAGAAACAGAAGATTTATTCAGAACTCATCGATCTGGCTGATAAATTAAACGTACCAGGTATTTTCATCAAAACGCCATTTTCATTTTACTTCTGCTAAAATAGCTAGTTGAAATAATTATTCTCCCGGTTTATATTCGGCTATTTCAATTGAGACTGACTTCTCTGAAGATTATATTAAAGTGCACGAAAATGTTCGCAAACACAAGTGCACAATTTCAAAATTCCTACTGTTTGTCACGACCAGGATGATATCAGGCGTAGAATGGACACCACTACATAATCTTCTTCTCCTTCTGTTTCTACTACTTCCCTCCTGGCTTTAGTTTAGATTAGTTAAAAAAAGGTTCTAATAATTATTTTTGAACTTACCCGGGTTATAAACTGCACCTCTTGCCTCTGCCATCTACCATCAAATGTACTCACAACTAGACCAACTAGGCAGTCTTTCCATTTCAGCTATTCGTGGTCGAATCAATTGACAGTAATAATAAAACAGTTTAAATATATTTCTACGGAATAAGATGATCTATACGAGTCGAGAGAGCTATATTCATGTCCAACCATTAACTTAATTTTACTTTTCATCTTTATTTTATACTATGAAAATTTTCCATTGTATAATAAGCTTATAATGTAAACAGAAAACTTTTATTAAAGTATCAGGTGACATTTTATATGCCACGGCATTCAAACGAAAAGAGGACACGTTTATGAAATATTTTAAAACTGGGTTAGCTACTCTGGATCTTTTCGCAAAGTATTGCAAACAAATGCCGTGTTTGTTGAAAATGTTTAAAATTGAATTGTTTTGTATATTTTGTTGAAAATAAACAATACGGGAAGTGTACAGCCAAATAATCATTTGGGTCAACCAGCTACTAATATAGTAATTTGGAAAAACTATTGTTGCTCTTACCAATTCCAGAAAAAATATTAAAGTGGAGCTTTTCTTGTAAAATGTGTATGTGTGTGTGTGTATGAGAAGGTCTTTGAATAGATAGAAATTTACGTAGACTGTAAAGAGTAAACATTCAAGTCAAAAAACGATAGTACATATTATAAAGGCAATTCTTGATTTATAATGACTTAGGGTTTAAGCAAGACAAACTCATATATAAATAGTATAGAAAGCCAAGACGACTGTCTCATTAATAGGATCACTAAAGATATATGTATCACTAAGGAAATCCACTATCCATTAATTAATTTCCGCGAATATTTCACAGAAATGTGTGACGAAGAGAAACGAGAAGCCAGAACTCTTGCCAGCAGACATGTAGCACTTGCATACCGCTGTACAGAAGAAGCTAGAGCATCTATAGCCAAGATGGGTAAATATGCTGAAGAAATGATCAGCATTACAAGAAATCATATGCAAGCTGCTGTGGCTGATGCTACTAAATTTATAAATAAGGATGTACCGAAGTACGTTAGTTACGAAGTACTCTAAGCTATGATATGTTTTACTATGAAATAATGCAAAGCCTACAACTGATCATGATTTATTCGTATACTAAATTTCATCAGAATTAGTTCAGGAGTTGACGCCTGTTTATCGTGTTTGTTTAACCCACTTTATGTTTATACTCTTTCAAAATTAATCCCCTTCATTAATAGTATAATAGTACACTTTGAAGGGGATTAATATTGAAAAATTAAAGCTTTCATATTTGGATAAAGTTTTGCACCATTCTATATGCCCTAGCAAATGACATAGATTCTGTTGCAGAATAAATGGTTTTAACATTTAATAACTCAAATAAAATTTGGATTATTATTCACGTATTTTCCATCAGATCACGATGGATTCTTAAAATGCTACAATATTCTTTCAGATCAAATATAACATCTTGTCTCAAGGAGATATCTCGTGCGGCCGCTTCTCTGGGCTATGAGCTGGACCTAAGTCTAACCAATGCCCGACGTCACAACGGTCAATCTTGCGAAAAGCTGGCCAATTGCTGCTCTGTTGTGAGGAGGAATACTGATGAAGGAGTTGCTACTCTTAAAGAGTATCTCTATCAATGTGTATATGCTTGATAAAAAATGTAGTGGTTATTTTGTAATTTTATCAATAAATCTTTAATTCTTAAACGAATATTGTTTGTTTTATTTTATTCATTTGACTTATTTTAAATCGAGCACATAAGCAACAGGCAACTCAAATTAAAAAGTTCAAAAAATTCTGATCTCATATAATTTTCAGCAGCTCTTATTCTACATTTGATATGTTTTATTATTAGGGTACAGGCCTAAGATCTGTCAGATATCATATCTGACAGTTGCGTAGCTCAGTCAAATCTTGTAAGCTTATACTGAATTCGTAATGCCCATTCACATTATCCATGTGCCACAAAAATGCCCAAGAGAAAACCGCCAGATAAAATCTGAGCTGCCTAGAATTTAGTCAGGACTGTCACTTTTAAGCAAAATAAAAACTTAAATCGGTTCACAATTATTGTCGAAAATATCGTACACACGTCATATACTACGAAGTGGACAACATTTAAATGGAATCAACGGGAAAGCACTATCTTTCATATAAAAATGGGATCATAAAAATCGGTTCACCAACTTTGCAAATTCCGAAGTTACGAACCCAGAAAATACAGTAGCAATGAGCACCTCCACCTTTTTTTGAAGTTGGTCAAAAATACAGAAAATCCTTTTGTTAATAGAATTTGGTTAAAAATGGTCCATTATTCTTCAAAAATGTGTTGTCCTATACAACTCCAGCTCACTTATATTTACATAGCTACACCCTTGTTACCACTGTCCCTTCTAATTATTAACGGACCTGAATTGCGTTTATTCCAACTCAACAGAGCGAAATCGAATTATTCAAATATTTAGACAACGAGAGACCGTTAATGAATTTAAATTAGTTTCTCAGTTCGGACAGTTATGGTATTTAATCAATGGGTTTAATTCTGTACAGGGGTTTTTATTTTGGGCTTTGAATTAGATTGAGCTGACAAGAATGGAATTTTAATACAGATGTGTAAGGATTACTTTCGTATAAAGATTGTTCATTAGATATTTTCTTTTTTTCTGTTTAAAGTGGGACTAACTTTTATAGAATTGATAGTTGTTAGTTACACGACTCACCTGTGACTCGTAGGCCTCTAAACGGATTGTAATCATTTGTGGTTTGTTGTATTGGTGGATATCAGCTTTAATTACAATAGTAAGTATTAAAAATTTAAATAGTTTCCAAAAATTTAGTAGTCTAGAATGAATCATTGAATACTGTATTTCGTATACACAACAATTTTACCACTGTCCAAAAGAGGTCCAATAAGCGTCAAGCATGCTTCATTATAAATTGGGTCAGCCATCAGTTTTCATACTCATAATATCTTTTCATTTAAGTAGTAATAATTAACTGTTTAACTATTATTACACACTATCAGAGGAAGAAAAATAACTTAGTAAAACCAATCTATATACTTATATCATAAAGCTGAAGAGTTTGTTTGTTTGTTTGAACGCGCTAATCTCTGGAACTAGGTACTGGTTCGATTTGAAAAATTATTTCGGTGTTAGATAGCCAATTCATCGAGGAAGGCTATAGGCTATTGTATTTTATTATCATCACGCTAAGACCAACAGGACCGGAGGCACGCGGGTGAAACCGCGGAGCACAGCTAGTAGATGATAAAAGGTCTTAGGTACTGGAACCTAGTACCATTTACCTTGATTCCTGAATCAGTAAAGCTACAGCCAGAACCAAAAAACTATTATTGCTTAAAAACTCGGATGTTACCTAAAATATTGACCCAATATTGAATACATGCCTATTTAAGTAATAACTCCATACATTCACAAATATTTATATTTCTCTGCGGTAACATAATGTACAGAATAATGTTACAGAAATACTTGTGTTTTATTCACGTTTATTTGTGTCAAAGCGTTTTTATAACAGCTAAAATAGGTAATAGTTAATTAAATTATACAGTATTATAAAGATGATATTTCTACAATTTTAAATGTATCATCTATAAAAAAAATATCAACGACCAACAAAAATGTGAAGCAAAAATATTTTTAAAGTTAAGTACCTACCTACCTTGTTGTCTTAACAAATTTTTCACACACGAAAAAAAATTCAGTACAAAGTCGTTTCTCTATAATTGCCTGTCTGTCGTTGTATAACTGTTTTATGTTTTTCGACTAGCGACTGAACCGATGCTGATAATATTTGTAATAGAAATAAATGAAAAAATTACCCATTGCGCACCAATCTTTACAAATGGCGGCAAAAACCCGCGAGCAAGAAGCTGTGTCGTTCCATTTTACACAATAGTCAATTTTGTACCAAAAACGAAAACAGGTTAAGGAAAATGGCGACTTTAAGATGATACGCGTGTAAGGTAAATTATATTTGTACTCCTTTCATATTTTATGTAGAACTCACTTGCGTTTGTATAATTTCGTCATGGTGCGGCTACAAGGTGCTTTGTAATGGTGGGATCACACAAATCCGAGATGTATAAACATGTTTTTTTCTAGTGAACTGATAACAAATAGGTACTTGATGCTTAATTCTAGATGTTTCTAGATGTCTTCAATTTTATAAGAAGGAATTTTATAACGTTTACTATAAAAAAGAAAGAAATGGCAAAGGAAATGTTCCTGATTAAGGAACAACACAAAATTCCAGTAAAATTGGTTCATATTAAAAAATAGGAAATATTTTTTTATGCCAATAAAACTATATAAAACTTTTAGCACGAATTAGATATTTTGTTGTATGTGCGGAATGTAGCTTTTTTTCTCAAAAAAAAAAAAAATTATCATGCCATTGTAATTACATTTTTCCAATAACCTTTAACTATTTTTCGACGTATCAAATTAAAAATCAACACAGAGTATAGTTTTAAAACAAAATACCATCGCTGGCCGCACATTTTTCATACAAGGCCAACAGTGTTCCATTTTCAAAAACCAAGAATCCATTGAAGCGTGTGTACAATATGATGGCCGTTAAGCCGCGCTCGTTGCATTGGCGGGCGACGAAATTGGCGGGAAATTTACTGAAGTTTTGAAGTTTATTTAGGTTAGAAATCCTATAAATAAAGAAATTGTCTTAAAACTCTAGGTAGAGTTCTAATGTATTTTTTAACGAAATGAAACGATTATGATTCAAGCTAATACACTACCTTAAAGATATTCAAAATAATATCTATCAGGAAACCAACCCAAATAAAATCACAATAAGATATCTAATAACAAATGACGGTTACAACATAGAATCAAATTAATTATTCTAACAATTAAATAAAGGTACGTAAGACTTGTCAACTCCGCTATCGCTACGCTCATGTCCATAACGATAAAACGCTTTAAAGCAGCGCTTTCAGCGGCCAGCAGTATTATATATCACGTGTAGCCAAGCGCTGACGAAGCGACGACTTCGCTCGTTTGTTCTGTTTAATCGTTCGTGTGCTTTGGAGACGAATGAATCTTGTTCTATTTACGCGGGAACGCGGTTTTGAAATTGACGATTGAAACGATTCTACAATTTCTATGTGCATTAACTGTTATACAACCTATTAAATACTAATTTATTTTTAACTTTTTGCAAATAAATTCTTATATATTTTTTTAAGTTTTTCCACTCCTAAACAGATTTACCTTGAAGTTAAAGAATTTGTAAATAAATAAAAATTTTGTTCTGTCTACTCGGAACACATAGAAATACACGAATTGAAAAAGTAAACAAATTTTGGGATTCTCTTTATTCCGATGTACTTATTTGTATTGTCTGTTATTTATTTTATTAAATTAGATATATTTTATAAAAAAATACATACATATTTAATATTATTTTCACATTTTTTAAAATGAAAATTATGTAACGTCCTCATAGGGTTTCATCACAAAATATCTACATCATAATATGATCTATATATCATACGCGTCCTCTACTGTTGGTGTATGAAACGACTGAAATAGGCCGTTTGCTACACACCATGTATGACTATTGTCAATACATCAAAAATTACGTTTCTAATAACGTTGTTTCTATTGAAAGTTGTACCTACTCGTGTAGTTACTAAGAGTACGGTAGTCCAATAAATAGACTTTTGAGTACGGTGAGTGGTGACTACCATAGTGACTACCCATATTACGTACCTAAGTACATAATAAAATTACGTGTCTACTCTTTTCTATAACACATATATAACTATAGGTGAGCTGCTACCTTTTATAATAGACTAGCTTTCCGCTTAAAATATATCGTAAAAACATAAATTTATTTTTATCACTCTATACATATAGTAAAAAAAAAACCGTATCAAATTGGTATCGGTTGCGTAGTTTTAAAGATAGCATACATAGGGACAGAGAAAGCGACTTTGTTTTATACTATGTAGTGATTATCATGTTTAAGTTTGTATTAATAAGTATTGTATGTCTGGTATAAAGCGGTTTTATGGTATGATTTTTCCGTCTGATATGTAGTTGGTAGGCTAGACAGCGGCTACTTCACTGACATCCCATTACAATTTAAATGCAATTTGGCTGCGGGCGAAGCCCTGGCGGAAAGGCGGCGGCTTTATACCTATGTATAATTTTGGCAAAATATTGCACATTTATTAATTGAAATAATTTTTAAAAATATAAAACTATTTCCCCGGTTAACAAACATAATATACAACGATGTGTTTAACAAAACCAGGACAAAACCGGGTTGTTTTAAATCTGTTTCGTTTAGCATCGATTGAACAAAACCGCTTATTTTACAATCCAATTTTAACGCCCATAAATAACGAGAATATTATGTGGTATAAAATAATAAAGTCGGCTGCTATTGATATATAAATCCATACTAATATTATAAATGCGAAAATAACTCTGTCTGTCTGTCTGTTACTCAATCACGCCTTAACTACTGAACCAATTTGCATGAAATTTGGTTTGATACCCGAGAAAGGACATAGGATAGGTTTTATCCCGGAAATCCTACGGGAACGGGTTTTTCTTTGAAAACGCGGGCGAAGCCGCGGGCGGAAAGCTAGTTCAATATATGAATACTTATTATTTTTCATTAATTTATTTCATATTTGACCATTTCTTTAATCAGCTATAATATTTGACATATTATATTTAGATATATATATATTTATTTATTTATTTATTTATTTACTTATGTATATATATTTATATATTTGCATGTATGTAAGTATGTGTATTATAGTCTATATTTTTGTATTAATATATGTATATAATATAATGTATTAATATCAGTATTTATACCTGTATAAATATATTTTTATTTTTATTTTTAGTCTGTTTTCTTTTTAATTGTATTTAATTAAAACACCACCTATCTCATTCGATTTCTTAAAACTAATCCTATCCAAAGGTTGCCTGGCAGAGATCGCTTGAAAGCGATAAGGCCGCCTATTTAACATGTTGTATCTGTCTTATATGTTTTTTTTTCCTTTTCTTTTCTTTTCTTCTGTATGTGTGTGTTAAATAAAGAATTTTGTATTGTATTGTATTGTAATTTAAAATAGAGCTTACTACTTGACCGTATTTTTATTTCTAACTTATGTCTTATCCAAAGGTAATAAATAACATCAAATATTATATAAAGTATGTACCTACTTAGAGCATTAGTTAACACGGTATGAATAATTTGCTTTTCACCAAAACGAAAAGTTTCCTAGTCCTAAATCTATCAGTTTTTAACATTTAAACACAAATAGTGTTTAAGACGAAGTACCTTTAATTGTGTGTTCACGCTATGTAGTATGGTGAACCAGTGTGTGTTCACGCTATGTAGTATGGTGATCACTTAACATCAGCTGAGTGATCTTTGACTTAGCTTACTTTTCCAAAAAAAGACGGGTTGCACAGGGGGAGTGCCGGCAGAAATGAAAACTTGATTATTAACGTTGAGCATGTTTGATATTTTGGAATGGTATCCGTCTTACGCTTTTTCGATCAGGTCACGTGTCCTGACGCGAGTTTAAAATTTTATACCCATTACAGAAAAAGTGCTCAACGCCGCTAAAGAAGTTTTCACTTCAAAAAAAATCACCTTCCTACTGGTGAGAGAAAATACCAAAATCTTCGTCTCCACTATAATATTAGAACAAAACTATTCATAACATAGTCCCAACGATTCCACAGACCAACGAAGCACCAATTACAATTTAACAGAAAAGTAATGAAAATAGTTAGGCGAGTTCTCAAAATCAAGAAACGGAGTCGTTAGTGCAGCGTCTACTCTGTATTCACTGGAAAGACTCGGGTAAAAAAGTTGTCGCCTCAATATAATTAGGCCGAGCCACCTTTTCAATTGGGCGTCTGTAGAGTGAATATTGTTTTAGCAGAATGAAGGAATAGGTATTTTGTTCTATAAAGCATTATCATGATTAGTTTTTCATGTGATAATTTCCATTTGTATTGAATGGGAAGTGACTGGTCGTGAGTTTTGCTTCCGTTGAGTGTTCACACCTGTAAAGAATGGTCATAATCTCACGCCAATCCTTTAGATTTAACTATTTACTAATATCTGTAAAATTAGAAATCTTTGATTAAAATAATTTCCTTGATTATGAGTTTTTTATATCATACATGTAGAATTTATGCACCAGCAAAACAAAATCTAGGTACTTCATTGCTCTAAATTGAAGATTGATATTGTTTTATATAACTTTTTTTTAATAAATTTAAAGTCTGCCATTTTCATTCTATCTAGTCACCCTACACGTAGGTAAGTTCGGTTCGCTTCGAAAGTCACTTGATTTTAATGTAACCGTGCCTTTTGAAACGAATTAGTATGGAGATGGCGTTCCCTGAATTACTATTATGCTTTAGACTGCTACAACGGATCTTGTATTTTATTAGCCGATTTAAATATTTATACGTTTTGTGTTATAAGTTCAAATTTAAAAGCTTCTGAGCCTATTTAAAGTTTGCAAACTGAAAAACACGCTAATATTTTTACTTTTTTGTGAAATTATTTTATTGTCATTGTCCTTGTACAAATCTATATAATATACAAAAAATAAAGTCGTGTTAGTTACTCCACTTATAACTCAAGAACGGCTGAACCGTTTTAGCTGAAAATTGGCAGGGAGGTAGTTTAGATCCAAGAGAAAGACATAGGATACTAAATATGTACCACGGGCGAAGCCGGGGCGGACCACTGGTTTTGGATAAAAACTGCCCGTGAAGTGGGCTGTGGGTCAAAATCGAGCCTAAAGGAGTCGGTTACATACAAAAATATAAGTGGCTAAAAGCGTGTTAAGGATATAATCATGTAGGTATATTGAGAATTATGAAGTATAAAAATCTAAACCCATACAAATCAATTTTCTAGAACATTCTACAAGTTTCTAAACAAATTATCACACAAGTTATAGCACTTACAAATGAACCTCGAGGAAAAACTATGAACATAGTTCTGTTATTGTGAAAGCTATGAACTCGGATGCTTATTAAAAAAGTTTTTACGCGTTCAGCAGTAAACATTTTGTTTAGCAAATAAATAGTCTTGTTATATAGACGTATATGAGGTAAAGGTCAAAGGTGATTTGTCTAGTATTTTGCAGGCCCTCTTTTATTAGGTACCTATTCATAATTATTTATATTATGTTGAAACTATAACTATATAAGCCCGAATGCAGAATAGTAAATCTATTAATATACCTTATTTGATAATTAGAGCAGTCACGTACACATTCATTTTTAAGTATCATAGTATAAAATCCTTTACTTTTCAAAATCATAACGAGAAAATTAAACACACACTGGCTTAAAAGAACGTTACATAAAAAAATAATCAATTCAAATTGAAAATCGAACACAAAATAAACGCGAGTGACGTCACGGCACGGTGCACCGTTTTACGGAAATTACTCCGAGCTGCTGATGTATGTTTATTTAATTTTACTTCCGATCCAACGCCTTAGATTGGATGTTTTGATAAATGTATGCTACTATTTTAAAAGTCTGTTTATATGAAATAGCTGTAGCACTATTCTTAGCGAGTTTTTAGCTACAATAATATTATTAAATACGATTATTCTACATAGTTAAGACTTCCAAATTATACATTGAGTTACTAGTAATAATACCTCAATGAAATTAAGTATATTTGAAAATTTGGATTTTCTATTGTTTTCTTCACCACTCATCTGTCTTTTTTTAATTCTTGGTAATATGATAAATTCATACGAACGTTTGACTCAAAAACTATTTTTATTTTATAACATCACATAGGTACGTGACGTCAACATTATATGAGCTACAAAGAGCAATAAATAATTTAATAATTTATAACATAAAGGTTTA
>CAJQZN010021138.1:21465-32963 GCA_907164685.1 Colias eurytheme
AGATTAAATAAATTGGATTGAGAATTTATTGGTCAGTGTTTTTTTTTTAAATCAATCACACAAGGCTTACGAATTTATGTCTAATAGAATCCCGGCCACAATGCACGTCTGCATGTATCGTGAAATATCGATACGTAAGAACTTAAAATAGACGTTCGATTCAATATAATATAAATAAACTAGGTTACCACCCGCGGCTTCGCCCGCGCAGTCAAAGAATTTCCGGGATTGCGTCATTTTCCCGGGATAAAAAGTAGCCTATGTCCATTCTCGGGTATCAAAATATCCCCATACCCATGAAAATTGGTTCAGTAGTTTAGGCGTGACTGAGTAACAGACAGGCAGACAGAGTTACTTTCGCATTTATAATATTAGTATGGAAGTATGGATTATAGGAATATATTAAATGATACAATATTTGGTTACGGAAAAAGCAATCTACTTGTTTACATGGATAAAAATATAAGCAAATTTCAATTTCTATAATTTAAGCTATTTATTAATTACTAGCGGTCCGCCCTGGCTTCGCCCGTGGTACATGTTTACGTTTTCTCTCAATAAGAAAAAAAATTAATGAAATTCGTTCAGCCATAGACGCGTGATGCCGTGACCAAGGAAAACGGGTTTCATTATTATTTTGTGTGTAGTAAGTAGTTTAGTATACTAAGGTAGTAACCATTGTAAAATTAGATTAAAAAGCCAAGATAATCTAAATAAACGTTGCTTTTAGAGGTTGTAGATACGAGTTCACAGTCTTATACGCAGGGGATGGGATTGGCTCGTTACGTCGCCAGTAATTAGGGTAAACACACGACCGCTCACGCCGGGGGCTGCTGCGTGACTGTGCTCCCCACTACCCGCGAACCCGAGACATCCGGGGATATAGTACCTATACTTTACTCAAACACTACAGAGGTAAAAATTTACATAATATACAAATCAAACTTTACGGTTTCAGAGATACTTGAGCCTGACAGTTTATAATAACTGCCAATAATTTCCCTGCAAACCGTACGCGATCTCTTTGAACGAACACGGCTTCAATATCCGTTACCATAATAATTCGTATTTGTTCCTACAATCTGAATAAAAGCTACACAATATAGCTTTTGCCGTAGATTAAGTATTCTATTTGACAGCGAATCTGTCGGGGGATGGAATAATTTATGTAAGATTTCCCGGGGGCGAGACGCTGTTTTGTATCTCGCGCATTTAGTAATTTATACAGCAACAATATTAACATTATGAGATAGTGTGTTCTTATGAATTGGTGATGACCGATACGAGTGTCGATTTTGGTTAAAAGAAACTTTTGTGAGTGTAAACTTTTTTTTTTGTTTTGGAAGTGCATTAACATGGTCTCAGAAGATTTTTTTAGTGTTTTGGAAGTGGCTATAAGGCATAAAGAGAGAAATAAAATACAATAACTGTATTAAAATTAAAAAGAACAGACACATACAAAAATTAGATACTTGTACCTTATAAAAGGCAGCTTTGTCACTTGTAAGCGATCTCTTCCAAATTACATTTGAAATATATTAGATAGAAAAATTATTTAACTAGAAAATTAGAAGTGTAGGGTATCATGATATTATTTACAAATAAATTTTCCATTCAATAAGTAAAATACATTCTAAAATACATATGTATAACCTATTGGATGAATAAATAATGGTTGTTTTCAAAACATAAAAACATATCTTCGCCTTTTAATATAATTTACACAAACGGTGGTATGTACCTTGATCCCATATAACCGTCCTATTTTCTGTATTTTGTGTGCTTCGTATCTTTGTTTTATATGGATTTATTATATATTGAATTTTTAAACTAACATTATATCTAACAATACTCCAATAGAAGAGACTATCATGATTTTTCCATCATTCAGTTGCATTGCTTTCAATAGACGTCGAAAAAAGCATTTCTCTATAAATCCTTTTAGATATTTTTCTACCTAATAAATAATTATACTTACGTTATTTACGAAAACCAATATACGGAACAGCAGTACGCTTAATTAAACCATAATATTTAGTGTTGCTAACGTATTCACTAATTATAGAGAAGACGGGTCGGCGTTTGTGGCTTCGCTTTATAGGGAATTGCGATTAATAACAGCATTATATTTGTGTGTTTGTTTGTGTTATATCAGTTTTATTAATGCTTTATTAAAGATATTATTAATTTGTTAACGTTGTGTTTGAGTCGGGAGGATTCAAACCTTGGATATTGGTCGCTATAAATGTTTATGGTAGCAGTAACATAATATTATTGAACTAATTAAGTAAAATTGCTTATTTACTTACCGTTTAAATTATTATATGACCTTGATTAAGTTTTAATTATCAGATGTGCTACCATGCGGATACATAAATTTTATTATTATTTTTTTGTCTAATGATCAGACAAGGCGATATTATTTATTTCTAAGGTAAATTTCAAATTCATGGGAAGAAAATAAAAACTCTAAAGAATATCGAACGCAACAAGAAAGCTTCTGAAAAGATTTAAAAATTAAAACTTTCCATACAATCTAAAACGACTTGTTAAAGTTTATTATATTCGGACTTCGGAAAAGAAATAAAACTAGCTAAGCTGCAGGTAAAGTTTCGGTCACGGATCAGTTTTCAGTAAATTGAAATCGAGCTTAATTACTTGCAAAGTGCCCTTAGAAATAGCCCTTAGAAATACCCGGGAAACTAAACTTCGAAATAGATTATGGAAAAATTAAAGGGTACGCACGTCTGTGGTCCCTAATGGGTTGGAACGTCCCTACACTGTCCCTTTAGGGTCTTAGAAGATTCGCTATCATTAGTTTTATATTAGACTCGGATGTTGTGGCTAATTTGTGCGTGAATAGTTCTTGTGGCCAAGGTTATAAGATTGAAATTAGCTTTGAAAATTACACTTATTATACTACTAGCGGTCCGCCCCGGCTTCGCCCGTGGTACCTATAATATGTTTAGGTTTTTTTCATAAGAACCATCCTCGTACTTCAAGGAATAGATTCGGCAGCGCACGCGATGACAGAATTTTTATTAAGGAACTTTTTACACCTTGGGCTACATTATTGCATTTTTGGTAAGGATCTCTAATTTTTTTTGAAAATGCAATGTAGCCTGTGTTGTTCAGTGAAGATGCAGCTTTCTAATGGTGAAAGAATTTTTGAAATCGGTCCAGTAGTTTATGCGTGAAAACCATACATACATACATAATAAAAACAAACCTTTCCTCTTTATAATATTAGTATATAGATATAGTTCATATAGCTGATCTACCAGCAGTGGTCATTTGGCCGGCCATGGTATTATTTTCTCCAACTATATAATTACAAAATACACTTGAAGAGAAAATGCCTGTCCTAAAGAGCTAATGAACATGACTTCACTTTTATTTATTCATAAAATTCCGTTCTTGTCACTTTTTAGTTAATTAATAAGGTAAAGAACGAGAAAAGCGGAGCTTAAACGTTGGCTTTAAAAACTAAATAATAATAATATAATAGCTATAAGCAGGTATGTATAAATCCATACTAATATTATAAATGCGAAAGTAACTCTGTCTGTCTGTCTGTTACTCAATCACGCCTTAACTACTGAACCAATTTGCATGAAATTTGGTATGGAGATATTTTGATACCCGAGAAAGGACATAGGATTGGTTTTATCCCGGAAATCCTACGGGAACGGGTTTTTCTTTGAAAACGCGGGCGAAGCCGGGGCGGACCGCTAGTAAGGTAATAAATCGATTTGGATATCAGTTAAAGCGAGTTTTTTGTTCATATTATATTCATTCAATAACTTCAATTCTCTAAAACATTGGAGTTGTATAAGTTGTTCGTCGAGTGTTCTCACTCGGGAAAATTATTGGCTGAAGTTTCATTTTCATCCGCTTTACTCAGAAATTGTGTTCTTATAAAAGTCAGGTGCAAGAGCGAATAAAGGAAACAATGATTTTATAATGTTATTATGCAGTATCCACGCTTAATTCTCTCAATTTTGTGTACTAGCTTACCGCCCGCGGCTTCGCCCGCTTTCCTTCGCTAACCTTCCTCTCGAATCACTCGTTCTATTAAAAAAAAAGATAGAAAAAGATTTAAGCATACATATCCTATGTCCATAGAGGCAGAGAAAGCGACTTTGTTTTATACTATGTAGTGATTATTCAATATGCTATTAACTGCAACTAGATTCATGAACTGCAACCCGCTTTCTTTACCTTGAAATGTCTTACTCTTAAACGATTTCTATCGTACGTGCACACATTAGATTATCCGTATAGTAAGTAATAAGTATTTATAAAACGTATATATTGTAAATGATCATGAAGTATTATTTAAAAAATTTCATACTCTAGTCATCATCAACAAATTAATTAATAGAAACATTCTGAATGCAGTCATATTATAAAATTAACTGTCAAGAAATTGTTGCCTACATTATTTCGAGTATATGAATAGAGATGATATGTACCACGCATTTTCATTTCTAGGGAGGACTTTCACTAAGTAGATAATATTCATACAAAATATTATCAAAAGTTCATGGCCCTAGAGATAGCACCCTCTATCAACCGACAAACTAGTACAATTCTTGGAATTCATTTCATAACGAGTTTCTTGGTTCATATTGTTTAAATATAAAGGAACATCACTTTCTTATTTCGTTTAAATATATTAAAGTTCTAATTATTCCAGAACCTCCTGTTTGAATCTAAATAAATTATTCAATATTGTCTTATCGTTACAATATCAAATTTAATTTCAATTTAATAGTTATTACATTTTTGTTTGAGAGGTATAGTTACTAAATTTAATTTTTATTCACTCAGATAGATAACAAAACTATTTACCCAGAAATGTGTAACACACGACTCGCTAAGTTCAATCGCTAATCATTCATATGCCACAGTAAAAGTTTTAACGAGTACCAAATTCGGACTACGCTACGAAATTAGTTTCTCGACTCAATTCTGTGTGTCATGCACACTCACAGAGCAAATTAAATATGCTGTGACATTCCGACAAGTCATATTTATGTTCGAACCGTTACAAATGCCACTGGGATTAAATTTTGAAATGTAATGGGCCATCTTCATAGTGGGCAGCGTTGGGCGAAAGGCAAGCACGATAGTGTAGAGAGCCTAAATGTCTATGATCGACCGTCATTGTAGCTGTTTATCCATAATCCCCGTAATGTTGGCAAACATCGACGATCATTTGTTGGGCCAAAGCTGCCCATTGTGAAGACGGCCCATTCGAGAATATTTATGCCTATCAGAGTATACCGATCGGTCTCTATAGTATACTACGTAAGAGATTTAATCGCATGCCATCGGGATATCGCTATCCACGGTAGCGGATACCGCTCTAATCTCAATAGGCCTTTTTAATGAAATTTCGAATTATGATTACGAATAAACATCTCAAAAGACAGACGATCACATACATTTAGGCTCTCTACACTATCGCGATTGCCTCTACTCGCCCAACGACGCCCATTGTGAAGAGGGCCCATTATGTTCGAATCGTTACAAATACCACGGGGATTAAATTTTGAAATGTAAACTTATTACCATTTGATGTCTGTTCTTGTTATATAAACATGGTCGTCACTTTTGACGGCGGCGTAATGATATTCGGCTGGTATATGGTTGAAATTAGTTTGAATTATGTTTGCTGTATATGATATTAAATGTGTCTTGGTATGTTAGTCAACATAATAAAAGTAAGTAACATAAATTGCATATATCTTGGTATATTTAAATTCCTTGATATTACGATTTTAAAAATTATAATTTTAACATGCATAGTGCAGTTGATTGCATTCAGTAGCGAATTTACTATAAAATCGCTAAACGTTTCTATAACACATGTATAGTAATAACTTCATAACACTGTATCGTTAACAAAGCTAACGACGTGGACCGAGTTAAAGTGTGATTCATGACAAGAAAATATTATAACAAAAATAGACTACAACAAAATACATCAAAATATATATTATATGCAAAATGTATCAAATAAGAATCAGAGATAAACCTAATCAATCTTATAACATTTTGAAATACAGGTTGGCTTGTCTCGCTATGATTGGAAATGTCTAATATTATTCAGTTGCGCTATAAATCACGAGTGTCTGACTGAAATTTGGATTAAATTTGTATTATTTGCACTATCCACTATATCCTAATCAGCTAGATAACAATTATTATCTGACGTCAATTCGATGAAGTACCTACTATTAAGCTGTAATAATTTTAATACAGAAAATTGAAAAAAAAGTACACGTGAAAATATTATGTTTCTGTGAAACCACATCTATAAGGCTCTCCTTAGCTTGAAATACCGGAGTGTGCTGATAATTTTCAGCTCTCTCAGCCGAAAATATAGTAGCAGATGACTAGTCATGTTGGCAACTAGCCTCCATTTATTCCAGCAATTAATTTTAATTCAAGAAATCAAAACATATGCTTGACTTGAATACCTGTTTTGGTTAAAGTAATTTTGACACTCTACAACTCTACATATTATACTCATTAAAAAAGAAAATCTAAATCTTGTATCTAAAAGGATACTAAAGTAATATTTTAAAATAAACTAAAACACTCGAGGCAGTTGGACCGCTCGTTACCTGAAGGACGCTAACCGTTCGCCGTCAAATTGGATAGTAGAGTATGCTTCAATTTGTGTAAACTCTGACTTGGGTGTGTTGCATGATCGACTTCTAATTATAATTTTATTATTAAAATTATAACAAAATATTTATATATTTTGTTGGTGAAGTAGCCTGATGGTATGAAATTGATATTTTAAATTATATGCATATTATTAACTGGATCTGTATGTAAGAAAATACAATTCAAACTCTGTGTCATTTTGTATGTGTGATAAAATTATACCTACTTGAAATTCGGAAACAAATGCATAATATTCTCTAACAGTCGATTATACATTTCTGAAACAAGTAAAGATATGAGTTTTTTTTTCAATGATAAGTAACGGTATTTTACATTTTCCTTTTAACGACATTATAACAACCTTAATCGGCCGTTCCCTTAGATTTAATGAATTATTCAAGATATTTATCATAGAGTTTACGTTTGATCTAAAATTTAAGTTGCGTAAACGCAATCACGAGTAAATATCAATCCACTATTATTATAATACAGCAAATATCATATTGGCAGTATCATTCAAATATTAATGTTTTATAATAAAAAATCTGAACTATGAAGTACTAAATCATTTATCTCATTTATATTTTAAAATAATAATAATTTAACTTAATTTAATGCTACAAATTTTAATACACAATAAATATGTATTAATAAATCCAGTGTCGAGTATGTAACACACCTTGGCGATACATATGTAAGAGAAATTGTGCTGTCCGCGTTACGAAGGCTCGTCACGTGGAAAATATTTTAACATTCTCCATAACAAATTTTCGCGTTATACATTTCCTTTGGATATATTTTTCTTGAAAATATTTTCATGCCCAGTTAACGACGGGAATAAATATAGTAAAATTATTTTATAATATCGTGTAGGTATTTAATCTTGATAGCTTTAGACGTTTAACTTTTTAACACGCTTTTATTAGCTTCACCTGTATGTTTGTATATAACAGTTTACGATTTCTTTACAATACTAGCTGTGCCCGGTTTCACCCGCATTGCTCCGCTGCTGATGGTCTTAGCGTGATGTTATATAGCTTTCTCGATAAACGGGCTATCTAACACCGAAAGAATCATTCAAATCGTACCAGTAATTCCTGAGATTACCACGTTCAAACAAACTTCAAAACGTCCACCGCTCTAAGAACGTCAGTAAAAAATATGAAATACAATATCATAATCAAGGTAGAGGTCTAAGGAAAAACGCTTTTTATTTTTCCGGGTCCAATAAATTAAATTATTTAAATATGACACACAGAAAATATTTATTTAAAAGAAGAAATGTGTTCTGTAATTTGGTATTGCTAGCTTTTCTTGCAGACTTACTGTAACAAACTTACTGCATGTTGTATCTCACGTAACAACATATTATTATTACTTGACACCAAATTGATTGATCGGATATTGTCTGATAATTAATTAATAACCTACAACGCCTGAAAACATAATTAGCTAAACAAGCAAGTTACATGAATTCAAAATCAACTGAAAACATTGCTTCAACTTTCAATCTATTAAAATATATAAAAAAGTACAAGACCTTTAACTGTACTTAATATTATGTTATATTTTTTGGGCGCGTTCCAGCGAAATACGTGTTTCAATAAATCAATAAATTAAATTACCTCTATTCCTACATGCAACACAGAAACAAGAATGCAATGAACTTGAACCAACAATAAAAATCACAGCACAAACAGCAATCTCAACTTTAATAAAGATTAAATATTAAATGCAGCGTATACAGGTGATTTCCCAGTAGGAGCGCTATGGGAAAAAGCGAAATATGACCTTCTAACGATGTCACATTAATATAATACCTAACATGCTTCAAAGTGGAAAATTGCAACATTAATTTCCTTAATTTCAACAGAATGTTGCGGTCAGGTTGACATATTGTACGCCCCGTTTTGTGGCTGCTAGCTGGACATTACGTGGACTGTGCAGACGGCAGACTTTTATCGGTATTTGCGACTTTTTTTATTGTAGACAAGCTTTCCGCCCGCGGCTTCGTCCGAGTTTTCAAATAAAAACTCGCATAGTCCCCGTTCCCGTGGGATTTCAGGGATAAAACCTATCCAAGTATCCAAGTCCCTCTATATGTGTGCTTAATTTCATTGTAATCGGTTCAGTGGTATTTGCGTGAAAGAGTAACAAACACACACATACACATCCATCCTCACAAACTTTCGCATTTATAATATTAAGTAGGATAGGATAGGGAAGCGCTTGACCACAATCTCGCCTGATGGAAAGCTGAGATGTGCTCTAAGATGGTATGCGCTTCCCTAGTCAGTACCGGTTCACTCTTCTCTTGAAGACCCCGATATTGTACTCGTCGAACTTTTATTGAAATACGCGACGTATTGAGATACCGTCGTTTTCAAATGGCAACTGTTCAAGTGAATGAAGTTTAGTGGCATTATTGTTGTAACCTTTTACCTATATTATATTTCTGCACAATTCTTGTTATAGGTAATTTTCTGTTTATGGAATATTGACTACACAGTTAATTTTTTATTACACAGTCTGCATTGGTTTAACTGTAGAAATAGTTTTGACTTCATATACTGCTCAAATACCCATACAATTTAGAGTCTCCAAATATTCCTTCAGCTTCAATACAATACAGACTAAGAAGGATTGAAAACACAATACCAACTTAATTACAATGCAAATTTCTCTATAGGATCATAACAAAACGCAACCAAAGCGTCTCGAGAAGCCTGTCAAAATAAACTTACAATGTTTGTCTATCGTATTAAGAGAAAGGGATATATACCCAAAAGCAAATTTTCAGAATATTATACGACTGTTTGTAAGACCTGATTTATAGATAATTAAATTAAGATATTTGCTTTAAAATTGTTAAATGACCTTGAAGATTATGCTTATGTAAAACAGGCGTGGCGAGACTGATTAAAAATAATGTGGTAGGTTAGACCTATATATTTTTTTTACGTTTTAAGTAAAATAGTAAAGGTAAATTAATTGTGATGATCTGGTACCTACCGACATGATTATTTTTCACAGTTTACGTATGTACAAACAGCTTTGAATAAATCTTCAAGGTCTATGTAGCATTAGTCTATGTAGCCTCCTTCAGGAATTAGTGAAATTTTGGAACAGATTTATTTCTATAGTTTTTACTTATTATTATGAGTCAGACTTTAGTAGAAAATTTGTCGCGTATACCTAACATGCGATTTTAAATCGACAAAAAGTCGCACGTGTACACATATTCTAATAAGTAAAGGCGCATAGTGTGGATATCAAAATTAGAAACTAAGCGCAGCTGAGAATTCCAGCTATTTCGACATCTTTGTGCATTTTACGCCGCGTTTGTTGCTGATAATATAATGCTTATTTCATATGTATTATACTAATATTTTAGCCATATAACAATGGCGCTTTGAATTGGCTGTTTGTTTTTACTTTATGTCTGTATGTGAAGAATTCAAATGTATGGCATACCTATTACAGTTTAGTAATTTCACAAAAACATTAATTGCTTTTACCATGGAGGATTAGCCTTTTTGAATCTATAA
Source organism: Colias eurytheme (assembly GCA_907164685.1). Lineage (NCBI taxonomy): Eukaryota > Metazoa > Arthropoda > Insecta > Lepidoptera > Pieridae > Colias > Colias eurytheme. The sequence goes on from CAJQZN010021138.1 coordinate 31,695, forward strand.
TTATAATACTTAGATCAAAATTATAACGTTTTTAATTTTTACTCGGCCGTTTTAACGGCTTGATGAAAAGCATCTTCACCTATTTATAAAATTGAAAAATCTGCATCCTACAATAGTCTGGTTTTTTTTAATGGTCGCCATACACATTTCTAGTACTAAATATTATCGAGTTGAATAAAACATATTTGCTTCAACATCAGTTCGATAACATGATACAGATATATCAAAGAAAGCCGTTTATCTCCAGAGCCTGTCCCAACTAAGGCGGTTTCCAGAAAGACTGCATAACTCTTACGTCTTTGTATCTGTAGGGTGACTTAGAATTCTGAAAATATAGGACAAAAATCACAGTACATTATACATATTATGATATAATTCTGTATGATATACGTTATACTGATAGATATTTAATTAAAGGATAGACGTTATCGTATGCCACTATGATTTTATTTCATTATTAAAATGAATCTGCTTTTGATACAGTATCTGGCATACGACATAGGCTTTAAAGAATCAGAATGATTAATAAATATACGTTGTACATTTTTATTTAACTTATTTTGGAGTTATGTGAATTATATGTAGGTGTATACATATTACATATGAGAAATTTGCTAGGAAATCTCTTTCATTTGAACCCCACACAACTTTTCTTTTTTATTCTCTACTCTCCTAGAGAGCTCTGTAGTAAATTTAACGGAATGTCATGCACACAATCAGCCGACAATAAAAATTCTACTAACAACACTTACATAGATAAAGGTCAAAATCATTTCAATTTTAAGTAAAAAAGAAGGGTTTTTGCTTCGCTATACTCGGGTAGAAATAATATAATGTCACACGGGCAAAAACTATCTGCAGCCGTAATATAATCCCAAAGTTTCTGATTACCACCTCAATCGTGCTCACTATAGCGGTACAAAGTTTAGTCGCAATAGAAAATGCGCCAGTGGCTCCCCCTGTCAGCGGTATGCTTTTGTAGTCACACACTTGATATTTTAAACGTTGTTTATTTAAAGTTTTCACGGGGAATTGTTTGAAGTGTCCTGCATGTTTGGTTTGTGTCAGGTTTGTGTTTCATTTTAACGTATTTAACTGCGAATAGGTGAAAATCATTGGTCAGTTACGTTTAAATTTGATTTACATCAATTAGTAAGATTAACATTCTGCTGATTTATTTTTGCTACTTTTGTTTTTATTTCTTTTGAAACTTGTCTTAATATTGCACGCCTCATAAGCGAAGCGTTGAGGTGGGTACTACTGTCACTT
>CAJQZN010021139.1:7181-22249 GCA_907164685.1 Colias eurytheme
AAAATGCCTGGGAAATGCTCGGAAAATGCGTGGAAATTTCCGGAAAAACCGTGGAAAATCCCTGGAAAATATCCGGAAAATGCGTGAAAATGTCCGGAAAATATCCGGGAAATGCCTGGAAATGCTCGGAAAATCCCCGGAAAATTTCTGGAAAATCCCCGGAAAATGCCAGGGAAATGTCCGGAACATGTCTGGAAAATATCCGGAAAATCCCCGGAAAATGCTCGGAAAATCCCCGGAAAATGCCTGGGAAATGCTCGGAAAATGCGTGGAAATTTCCGGAAAAACCGTGGAAAAGCCCTGGAAAATATCCGGAAAATGCCTGGAAAATCCCCGAAAAATGCCAGGGAAATGTCCGGAAAATGTCTGGGAAACATCCGGAAAATCCCCGGGAAATGCTCGGAAAATGCCCGGAAAATGTCCGGAAAATTCCCGGAAAATTCCTGGAAAATCCCGGAAAATAACCGGAAATGCCAGTGGAAATGTCCGGAAAAACGTGGAAAATGCCACTTCAAATTTACGAAGTAATTAAAGCAGAAAACCAAAAAAGAAAAAGAAAGCTAAAATCTTTCATATTAAATGTATATGGAATATTCATATTTCATACTTAATGTATGAGGGTTTAAAGATAATTTTTTTGATATTTCTCGATTTATTTTTAAAAATTTATTACGGCCATTTTACTCATTAGGTTAAGTACTTTCGATATCAGTTTAAAGTTTTTTGTTATCTGTAATACTTACGGAAAAATCGACTGTGCACACTTAACGATTACACCCTGTATAATGATAATTATGGAAAAAGAGTTACATACTTTTCGAGTTCACATAATCACTTAAAGGTATCGAAACAAAAAAATATTATAGACCACTCGCTTACACTAACACTAAGCCACTTAATGGGACACACATTAGGCTACACTTCGCTTGGAAAAATAGTGTCATTATGAGTTTATTATACAGTACGATGGTAATTACAACTGTTCTGTACACTGACTGAGCGAGAGATTAACGGAAATTCGTACAAATTGCGGAGATTTAGCCGATTAATAAGCAGAATATATTTTTATTAATGTTTATAAATTATGGTTCAGTATTATTAATTAAGACTTTGTCTTAAGCTGTTATAGCTTTTACATAATGAAATTAAGTACCTAGTACTATTTAGGTGATTATAGTACCTAGTTCCTTTATGAACCTAAGGCTTATCATTTCCTCATATCTATAAAGTGATTAAATAGAGACTTGTGGCGTGTATAAATAAATAATTTCTTAATATCAAACATTATAAATAAATTATATCTTTTTCAGGACTGTGAAAAAAAGCCTTTTTACCTGCACGTGTTATGTAGTTTAAAGAAAAGTCATTTTTATGTAAACAACACTCGTATATTGCCACAATTGCTCAGAAATAGTTCTGACATCAAAAAAATAATTTAATTTATTCGCCAGAGGAATGACGAGACATAAAAATAAATATACCTTTCAATAAACGGGTTTGGCACTAACTGCGCCCGTTGTAACAGATTATCTGAATTAGATCGCATAAATTATATTTTTAGTGGTTAAAAGTGAATCGTTTTTAGTAAAATGGTTCTGTAGGTATACGTTTTCTTTAGATTCCTATTTTTATCTCAAAAACATATTTAGCGGTGAAAACAGCTGACCATTCATAGCATTCATAATTATAAGGAAGATGACAATCCATGGAATGTTTTGTCTCTTGAACCATAGGAAATGCTTTTCGATATAAGATATGAAAAATAAGTTTTAATTTGTAAATAGAGCAATTAGGTGGGTATCTTGTCTCAGTCTTCGATTTCCAAACATGTAGTGACTATTCATCTATGTTATCAGTTGATTAGAAATTCAAATTAAAAAATTAGAAATTAAAAAATCAACCCGAACGAACAAGCGGCTAAAATGATAATATTTAATTAGTAAAAAGATTTCAAGCCACACCCAGGGATCTCCAACAATAACACGATTGTTCCGCACCTATGAATACACATCAAAGAACCGGACATAATATTTTACAAGCCGCGCAAAGAAAGTGGCAAAACGGCGCGGAAACTGTCACTAAATTATACATTAACCTTGCGACCGAATTCAATTCGTTACAAACAGTTAATTGGATTGCTGTGTCTGAAAAATAATCGTAAATCTTAAATTCATTTATTCTAGGTTTCTAATATGTTAATGCGAAGTTGGTTGTTTCCGTCGCAATGACATCTAAATTAAAACGGTATTTTAATTATTTCGCACTACTATACGTTGAATGAAATACAGGGGAATGATGGAATTTCAGGCACATGGCCATAGTTTAAATTTTAAACCAAACTCTCATCTCTTTTGAAAGTAAACTTAGCATATAAAAAAAAGAAAGTGACAACTAAATCATATTTAGGTCCATCAATATCATTTTCATAAATAATATTTATTTACTTACCATATTAACTATGTAAATGTATGTCCAAAAAAATCTAATTTCAACTCCCCAGGTAGTTAAAACTCGAGCAAAAAGTGAAGCAGTAAGTTATTACGTCGGGACGAAGCAAAAAACCGACATATTGAGCGGCCGGAATGTAATAAAGTGGAGGTATTGCCCGCTTTTTATTGCCATTAGGTACCTATGAAATGAACTTCGTGAGAAGGGGTATAATAACCTATGTATAAGGTTTATGAATAAATAAACGTTTTCAATGTTAAGTTCATAACCGGTAACTAATTGTCTTCCGATAACAAATATCCAAAGAAGTTCATATAGAGTAGTCATTCACAGCAAACAAAAAAGTAAAAGAGCATAACAATCAGTCTTCTGACTGACCGGTTGGCTTTGTTGGTAGTGGCCCTGCCTTCCAAGCCGTGGTTGTGGGTTCGATTCCCACCCGGGGCAAATATTTGTGTGATGAACATAGATGTTTGCTCTGTATCTGGGTGTTAATCTTCTTATATATAAAAATGAATCGCAAAATGTGTTGGTAAGCGCATAACTCGAGAACGGCTGAACCGATTTCGTTAATTCTTTTTTTATTATATTCCTTGAAGTACGAGGATGGTTTTTATGTAGAGAAAACGTAAATATGTACCACGGGCGAAGCCGGGGCGGACCGCTAGTTATCTATATAAGTATTTATTTAAAAATTATATATGTATGTTTATCAGCCATCTGGTTTCCATGACACAAGCGAAAGCTTAGTATGGGATCAGATCGTGCCGTGTGTGAAAATTGTCCTGAAATATTTATTTGTATTTCTCATTATTGCAGTTATCTCTTCTTGACAACGCAGTCAGGAACAGAACGAGCTTTCCGGTTTTATGTGTCAAATTAAATGACCTTTCAAAATTAGGTACACAGTCATCTATGGTTAATTGAAATTTTTAAGTAAGTTATTCGACTATAATAACTAGTCTTAAACCAAACAAAAACATGGCTATGTAAAATAAAGTACAAAACAAGTAGCATAAGAAAGAGTGTGATAATCCCGCCTCGCCGCGGGCGCGTGATTAGCCCAGAGTGCCTTTAAAGCCTTAAAAGGTGCTAATGTACTGGATGTTCTCATAGATTATGCAAGTTGCAGATGCGATAAAAACCGATATAGGGGCAAGTAAACAAAATAATATAGAGATCTATGCTAGTTTCAATAAGTATGTTTAATGTCATCGTCAGTATAGCCTAAGTATCTTGATTTGTATATTAAATCGATGAGGTTCTCATAATTATATTGTTATAAATAAAATCAAATAGCTTTTCGCACTGTTTTGCTCTGGTCAATCCTGATAGGAATAGTTTATAATGTAGAGCCAACAATTTTAACTGCATACTAATTGTTCGACGAACAGTATATGACTTGATATTATAGATGGATGAAATAAAAAGAATATCGATTTCTTTTAAAGTTATAATCTATTTTTTTTTTACTTTCAAACTGCTGAACCTATATAAATTAACTGAACTGATCTGAACTTTTCAAAGACCATAATATCAAATCGATGGAGTCACTCTTAAGTTACAATCATAAAATACCTACAACTGAATAGATTTATAAAAAAAATAACATATCTGTTAAATAATCTATGTAAGATTGGAGAGCACGACTCATTAGGGTTGCGTAATGAATGCCCGCACACGCCTTACACTAACCAAACCTGAATATCAAATACTGCAAAAAGACTTTCATATCCCTGTCTATTATCCATTTGTGTATGTTCTTTCCCATATATTATATGTACTGGATAAATATATACTATACCAGAATGTGGTTTTTGAAGTTGCATTTGAGAGCCTTGCGACAGGTTTGTAGGCAATTGTGAGATATTACCTACTATTACGAGAATTATCATTAAGTACCTAATATTATGTATGTTGAACTGGATTTATTACAGAAGTGCCGTTGAATCGTTATTAAACATATAAATTATTAGCATCGGTTTTTTATGTCCTTTAAATGATTTTCAGATTAAGCGGCACACTATCAAGAACTCTACTACAATATTAGAACGTAGAAGTAGCTTTTTATACCTTTTTACAATTAACTTATCCTTATATTTTAGGATATGATTTTACAATGTGACCGCAATTGACCATATAAATTTTCATCCTCTATCATCAAGTTTAAATTTGAATGATGGAGATAAGTTGCAGCACATTACTTACCTTAATTCGATAATAATATATTATAACTAGCGGTCCGCCCCGGCTTCGCCCGTGGTATATGTTTACGTTTTCTCTACATAAAAACCATCCTCGTACTTCAAGGAATATAATAAAAAAAATTATCGAAATCGGTTCAGCCGTTCTCGTGTTATGCGCTTACCAACACATTTTGCGATTCATTTTTATATATTACTAGCGGTCCGCCCCGGCTTCGCCCGTGGTACATGTTTACGTTTTCTCTACATAAGAACCATCCTCGTACTTCCAGGAATATAATAAAAAAAGAATTATCGAAATCGGTTCAGCCGTTCTCGAGTTATGCGCTTACCAACACATTTTGCGATTCATTTTTATATATAAGATAATACAATATTGGCTACATACTTAATACATTAACTTTCGCTTTTCAATATTAACATAAAATGAAGATCTTTTACGGCTATTATTTGGTAAATATTTTATTCACATAAGTTGAGAAAATCCGCATAGTTTACCGACTGACTCATATAACAACCCATTGTACCCACATAGTACCGAAATTTAATACAGAAATAACTACGACTTAATAAAACCTTAATCTAACCCGAGTCCAATAACAAAAATTAAAACGTCGGACCTCCGTCAAATTTGTATTGAGGCTTCAATTAATGCTACACCCTGTATTAATAAACCTCGCTTAGGGCTTTCATTACACCATGTATAATGGCCCGTACAAATATTTTTAATCCACGAGCTCATACATCTTCCGTAGTTCATTTCACTGCCTGATGCTTTTAATATCTCTACCAATGCTGGCAAAAAAGAGCTCTATTCCTGAGCATTATGATTAAAGTTCGCTTGGCGGCTGCTGTCACCAAACTGACCACTACAATTGCGAGGTAAAGTGTGTTTTATGTGAAGTTAACAAGGTTTATTTTTGCTTGATGGTAAACTTCAGCGACCATAAGCGGTGGGACATGATGGTGCTCCTTTTTTAATGTAGATAGCTTCGGTGGACGTGTTTTGATGTGTTTACATTCAGGTAAAGCTCATATAAGGATGGAAGATTGAAAACATAAATTATAGCTATATACAAGCGTAATTTGCCCCTCTATATTACATAATAAAGGGGCAAATTACACTTGTAGGATAGTACATAAAATGTAGTGTGTGTTTACACTAGCTTTTCACTTGGTTTTAGCGTACTATATCTTTGAAAATAAAACTTATTTAATCACCTGTATGACTTATCATCAATGTTCACATGTTCAGGATTTCTTATAAAGCTCCAAACCGAAGCATGTAATGATGTATTCATACACAGGTACAGGTAGTTATTGTATCGTATGTTTCTCTTTTTCTCAAACATTTATTTATTCAATTAGATTTCTTCTAGAAGCACTTTTGAATCGTCATAACTTTTTATTAATTTCAAACTTTTGCCAGTGTTTGTTCGAACGTCAATTATCGCTCTACATCGTCAAGGAACTCTAATTCCATAATTGTTTCCCTATTTTTCTTTTAAATTAGTAGACATAATAAATATCCCAGGTTTCACATTGAAATCGCCATTAGCCCGGTGCCAGAAAGTAACTGCCATATGTCAAACGCTGTATCATAATAGTCATTGTTGGTTGGCGAAATGACTAGAATAGGCAATACAATATTGATGGATGTACTTGGCAAGTAGCCACTGTATATACAATATTATATATGTCTAACATTTCATTACGTTTATGGCCTTTGAAATTTTGTTTATTAGTTTTTCATGTGTAGTTTTTTGTTGTTTTAACTGGTTGGATGTTTTTTTCCGTTTTAAACACTTCAGCAAGTATAAATCTCAAAAAATTGTACTCGTTTCGGTCATAACTATGAAGTCATCTTATTTCTCGTTATAAGGTACCTACTAAATTTACGAAATATCCTCTGTTTAAAATCCTTAAAAAATTAAAAATAAGTACGCAAATATTTTAAAATCAATTTTAATTAATGCTCATATTGTTAAATTTTTAATCAAATAATTGCAAGATATTTGATTAAACATTTAAGCAATATGAGCCTTAAATTAATATACTTATAAAATACACTTTTATATTTAAGCATCATAACGATGCATTTGCACAATTGGCTGATCATCATTATTTTTTATTTTAGATACAATTATTTATTAGCTCCCATTATACCTTAACAAAACATTTTTACAAGAGATAACCGTTACAAACGATTAATTCGTGCAATTCATTTCCATCACGTTAAGTGCGTCGGATGCAGCATGCGTCCTTCCGTCACGAAAGACGAGCCATGAATGAGACTAATTGTGACCATCGCCCGGCACGTGGCGGTAGTGTGCATTCCCTGCACCTACCCGCAAAAGAATCTAACTCCACATACCGTGCTAAGCGAATTAAAATTTTAAGGAGACGCAATAGGGTGGTGTATGCATTGATGTGGAACAAAGTTCGAATGCGCACACATATCAAGTTAAGCGGAAACTGTGACAAATGAACGTGAGTTTGAACTTTGAAGTTCGCTTGAATGGTTTTGAATTGAATCTCGGATCGCACGGGAATGGGATTAAAATTTTAGCATCTTGTCTTTTTGTTATATGTATTATGATGTTTGTTTTTATTTTGGCACTGAATTAAAATAAAATTATTTCGTCTTCGAACTTATTGGCTATATTAATAGACAACTATGTATTTTTAATGACGTAAACGGACTTTTAAAAAATTAGAGGTAGGAAATAGCGGTAACTGCTTTACTAATAATTTCTGTGTATTTTATTCATTTATTTTGTAAAACAGAATATGTTATTGGTAAGAAACTTAGCAGTTTACACAAAATTTAGCAGGAACTTAGTTTTATCATCGCGGTCAATCATAATATGACGTCCAATCGAGACACTTACCTCCTTATTTAACTCATCATCGAATACGTAACAACAAGCCCTACTAGCATTCCTACCTACATAAAACCACACAAGAAAAGCTCTCATGTTGGATATTACGCGATTCATATCTAGTATCATTGAAATAAACACCGCCATACAACATCGGAAATAAAAAACACCATAACGTTCGCACGAAATAACCTAAACAAGACATTTTAGCATATATCTTCCCATACCATTAACTTTTCGTATATTATAACTCAGAAATATACAGATAGTTATGTAAACAAATGTATACAAACCTAATGAAGCGAGGTTATTTACCCAGCTATTGATAGCGCCCATTTTATTACAGTATGCTATTCATAAAAACCATTCGATATTGGTTGGAGCTTTGAGTGTCATCGTTTCTGCGACTTGGAACACTTTTAAAGGTGTAACTTGGCCAACTGCGTATGAATTGTAGGTAGGTAGTTTTTGAACACCATATATAAATTCGCTTATTTTAGAAATATTCTTTATCTGTAGAGTTTCTTTTTTCTTTTTAGATAGATGAAACGTTTATTCAAAATTTTTTGAAAATTTGGTTGTGCCTTGGTTCCACACGTTATTAATTAATAGACGATTGGTAATTCACGTAATCTCCAATATCTACACACCTTTTTTTTCCAATCCTATGTTCAATTTAACATCGGACAACTATAAATTAACAAATCCATAATATTACCTAATACGTGGTCAGTGGTCACAGTTATATCATTACATTCCTCAGCATTGAAACCAACACTTCTCACAAAAAATGTATCCAAACGCAAGATCAAACAAAGATTAATATCAACTATTAAGCCGACAACAAAATACACTACACTAAGTGAGTTCGTATGTTCGTACCTTAGAAGCCATGGACCAATCATCATTACCAACCTAACGCACCTTTATTAAACAGAGACAGATATATAAAGTGCTAAAGTGGGAAAGAGAGGCATGTCGTAAAACTTCGGCCAAATGAAAGATTATGTTTATCGAATTAAGGTGTTTCTTGGGCCGAATAAAATGCCATCTTTATTACGGAGGGGATAACCTTTTGTTTATCGTCGTTTTTAATACGATTGTTTCTTATTGGATGCTTTGGGATATCATTTGGTATGTAGTTTATTGAACTTATAATTCGAGATTTATGCATTTGATTGCAATTACAAAAAAAAATCGAAAGAAGAAGAAGTAGTATAGATTCGAGTCTGCGTTAGTAGTCTGCGTTATCTTTACTTGCAATAATTATTATTAATTATTTTGATTATTATTAATTATTTTGATTCGATTTTGAATACATTTCGACAATGAGTGAAAGATCAATAATTGAGCAATCAAATAAACAATATTAAAACTCTACTGCTCTAGGTAAGAGTTCTAAACTAGTACTGATTAAAATCACTTAGTCAAAAAGATTCAAAAGTAAAATTCGCAAACAATTCTGTTTCAAATCTACCAAAATATCACTTACAGATTACATTGCTCTACAGTCTGATTAAAACACGACGTCAGACAGTTCAAAAGTCAGTTATTGTTTGGAGCTTTTCATTTTATAAATTTAATTCGTCCGTCACGCACAGAGTGACCTTTTACCACGTGAAACTATCAGCTGCTATCAAACAGTCATAACTCAAACTCAAAATCACGTAAATAACAATCTAACAGCTACAGAAATAGAGCTGCTATTGCTGTAAACACAATACACCATCTTATTTCACCATGATTTACGTGTGAAGACAATGCAATCTATTCTTGTAGTTTTCTCTCCACAGAAAATGGAATGTATTTTTAAGACCATAGAGTTTAAAACTGCGTGCTCTATCTCACAGTGAAGTAAGGAAGAGCTCGCATTTTACTGAAAAATGTAAGAAGGAAAGCCGCGGGATTCGTTATAAAGACATATTATTCTTTGGAAGCGGAGTGGGGGATATTGCAGCCGCAATAAGGCCGTAATCCTAAGGTACTATCCAATTGTCATTGTTAGGCGCCTCTAATGAAAAATATTTTGTTTTTCTTTTTAAATGTTGCTTTGTAGTTCGTTGAGATTGCTATCTTAACACTCGAGTTTTATTTCTGCTTTGTTCGGCTCGGACTTGAATGGGATGGTTAGGTATCCGGACCTCTTTGTTAGGTGTTATGTATTGTGTGTATAAGCGAGATACTGTGGAAAGTTTGAGGAAAATCTGTTAGTAATGCGAGAATTGAATAGACTATAGGTAAAAACATGGATATATAGTATTTATAGCAATAAAACATAGTTATGCGCGTTTAAAGATGAGTTCAGTGGTAGGTACTTGTAAAAGTTTATACGTATAAATTAGCACGAAAATACATAATGTTTATTTAGAAGAAATGGAAATCTAAAAAGCAACAGCAGATACTCTTATGATTCCTGTGGTAGCGTTTTACAGCTTATAATGAGTTACAACGACATGTGTAACCAAACACAGTTTCAAACATGCATAAAGCCATTGTAAACTTTACATAACCTAAACATAATTTCATTCAAACAGAACCAAACTTTTATGAAACTTCAGCCAATAAACATACGCCGCCGCACTCCAATTGCCGGATTCAAACTGAAAATTTTTCCAACTACCGTTACCAAAATAAAAGCGAAAAACACGTTTCCTGCAAGTGTCGAAAGCATTTTGGCGTACAGTCCGAACAAATTCAAAACAACTATAAATCAGTGGTACAAATAAAAAAGTAAGGTAAGCACTCCTGTTGTGGCCCGCACCGGACGAGCGGCCGGAACCGAGTCTATTGGCGGAAAAAAGCTTTGAGTCAACTAGCCAGTTGACTGTTTTTAAACATCGATTAACTGACGTGTGGGCGTGCAAACCTTTCTGTTGGGAAGTTGCGCCCGCTTTTTGGGGCAAATAAATTCGTTTTTTGTTCTGTTCTGCGGATGATGTAGAATAGTTTACATAAAAAGTCGGAATATGTAGTTGATAAATTTAATTCAAGCGTTATACTGTACATATTTGTTTTATTTTTTTTAGTTTGATAATATCCCTTTACAATTATTATGTTTTACAAAAACATGCTCTGAAATAATATAAGCTAGCTATCAAATCTTGCAAATAACTAACATTATAAATATTAAAAACCCTCACAACTCAACGAGCCATCATGTAAATAAATTCTCAAGTATTTTGTGGTTATTGAAACTAATGGCGTACACTCCAGGGACACAACAACATATTCCCTCAGTAGTGCATACTTGTTACTTCACAACACGCGTCGCCCTCCGTATCGCACGTGCGCTTTAAATTGGAATCTGTAGCACGGGGTTCCGATGTGATCGGTCTACGGTGCAGTTACCCTGCCCGTGAGAAACGCGCAATTAATACTCATTGTTGAGCGTTTATAATTATTTAAATGGTATTATATTAAAGGTTAATAATATCTTGTGTGACTAATAGTGGATTTATTGAAAATAAACGTAAATAATGTTAGGAATACAGCTTAGAAATTATAAATTATTTTCATTTAGTTGATAATATTTATAATAATTTTATGGCCATATTTTAATACGGATTTGGGTTAAACCAGAAGTTAAATAATAATTAATTTTGTAAATAGTACGTAGTAACTTTTGGGCTGTAGCTCTTGCACTTGTAAATGTTAAAAAGACCAAGCAGTTATTACAGAAATTCAGTTAATCGATAGGCAGATTTTTAGATCGGCTTTTTTGTTGGATTGTTGTTTTTGTTGAAAAAGAAATTCACCACATAATGCCTAACATATTATACAAAACAAAATCCCCTCTGCAGAACGAAATCATACCATTCCTCTACCACGTGTCGATAGTCTTAATGAAAAGATCCCACTTCTGATAACGTATCAGTGACGTCACAGATCGCGATCACTGTAATTGCTCTAGCATTGCCAACGTACAGCTGTCAACTTTTATCACAAATTGACGTTTTAAATTGGAACCTATTGTTAGTGTCCAGTGCAATTGATTGGAGAAATGATATTATATAAGTAGGTATATTAAATTGTATCGAAGAATGTAGTCGAGGAAATGTGAATTAAAAAAAAATAAGACGTTTATATTTTTGAATGTTTCAGAGATCTAAGTCCAAGACACTAGAAAAAATAATGTTGAGAACTAATAAGAATGTACAGTACCTACAAAATAAGAACATAATAATATGATAGTTAGGCTACTTTATATAAGTACGTAAAATTGAACAAAACCTAAATATTTCCTTTTAATTTTCATTGTCATCAACCAATTACCAAATCCATATTTCCTTTACCCAGCCTCATTGCTATATTTTTAACAATTACCTTCAGTTATTATTAAAATAATACAGATAAAATTGCCCATTCATGTGCCTCAGATTTATCTATAAAAGCGTGCATAATGCCGCTACTGTAAACGGATCAAGACGATTAACGCTGGCTGCACACCCCAGTTTTGTCTGGACACTATTTCCCTACCTTTGTTGTTATTAATTTATTAAATAGCTATTATATTTTGCTTTGTTTTCTAATTAAACACTGCTTGAATAGCAATTAGGTTTAATGAGTAGAGTTAGGATTGATGTAGAAAATTAAGGAAGTCGTTTTGAACCATTAATCAATTTTTGCTGTTTACTTCTGTGTATATACCAGTAGCAATGATGTTACTAAAACCTTTAAATTCTTCAGTCCTTATTATCAGACTTCTTCTTGCTCTTCTTCTCTTTCAAGCTCCATCCACATCACCTCCTCATTCTCTCCTCCACCTACAATCAAACCAGAAAGTTAAGCATACCTTTTCATATATTGTAGCTGCCCAGCAGACGCTGTTAGTGCCCCCTTTTCGATGAGAACTTTTATTGTGCCTTAACATTATAATAAAGAAATTGGCGAATTGTTCGAGCGTTTCTCAAGCTACACTTAGCGACATATTTAGCGATTCATTTTTACTATATTTTTGCTCCTCACAATCAATGAAACCAAAGAATCAAACACCTTTTCACATGGGGTGATCGCTAACTCGTGCGTGCGAAGCTTGTCAGATACAATTGTCACGGGTTTTAGCTTATCCATTGTTGCAAGTGACGAAGGGACACTGCCATTTAATTTTTAAAGGGGAAGGTGCGTTTAATGAAATGTGCTGAGCGGTTTATGCAGCTTTGTTTTTGCAAGATTGTTTCGCGAGTTTTGTAGTAGGTTTCTTAGGTTGTAAGTAGACTCTCAAGAGTCTAATTCATGTTCTAGGAGGAAAAAGATGAAATTAAGAGTAGGTAGTCTTCATTTAATATTGATAAAAGTGCAATTAATTAAAAATTAATTAAATAGCTTATTATACGAAATAAAGTGATGCAAAATCTATACTATATAAAGAGGAAAGGTTTGTATGTATGTATGTATGTACGTATGGTTTTCACGCATAAACTACTGGACCGATTTTGATTAAATTTGGCACAGATAATAATCTTTAGACCCTGAGAAAGAACATAGGCTACCTTATATTGCGAAATATGTACCACGGGCGAAGCCGGGGCGGACCTCTAGTATAAAATATAATGGAATTTAAAAGATAAGAATAATGTAAAATATATCAACGTCACGTTTTATCACCTTGTGACAACAAATTCTGGGCTTATAAAAACATAAATAATATCGAAATCAATTTAGAAATTGAGCTTATTTCCTATAAGCACATTGTTTCCTTAAGAATTTATATATGTATTTTATATTGTCATACTTTATATTATTTTTTTAAGTCCGACATAATCTCATTGATTACAAACCATAAATTATTAAATGCATCATAACATTATCACCTAAAAATTATGTTGCGAATTTTATTTTCATACATTTTATGGTGTCCAAACCACGTCAAAGTGTGACACTAACCAAAGGAAATAGGTAATAATAATAATTATCGCCATAAACTAGGGACGACCGTTAGTCCCTAACGATAGAGGTAATTAACATAAAAATTATTTATGACGCGGAATATGCGTTACGTTTTAACAATACGTGCAATTTTCCGTGCAATAAATCTCTTAATAATAATACTTGGTGAGGAGTGGGGCGACAATCGACATGCACAGTGGGATTTGTATGACGCTTTTGGCCATACGTTTGGGACGCTAGAAACGTGTTAGTGTGTTGCTGTAATGTGAATTCTTCTTCATCTACTATGTTAGTATAGTTATGCATATGAAGTAATTTTTGTTAGCACAACACTTTTATTTATATTTTCATAGTTCAGATGGGACAGAAAACACGATTAATTTATAATTTTTTAACTTCTCAATTAATGACATTTTAAATATTGAAACCATAATATCATGAAATCACAATTTATTCTTCACGTTTTCCTAACTAAATAACCGAAATAACACACGTAAAACAACTTCATACAACAACTTATTTTATCCCAATAACAGGACGATACTGCCAACTATATGGCCACACACGTTGCATTTACCCCACTGTGCTAACTGAGATTCGTCGCGTGGCATCGGTCATACGTCACCGTACCTTTGTTCTCTCCCTCTGTAGAGGTGTAGTCACAACTTTTGATATTAATGCTTCGATCGATAATTATGTATTGAGAGTAGAAAGTTTATATGGTGAGAAAATATGGGCCTAAGTTGATATTTTAACTGAAATAGTGCAATTGAAATTATTTTATTTGAAGACTGATTAATTATTATAAAGATTATTAACATTTGTAGAAGGTTAGTTAATTGTTTTGAATTTTCGTTTAAATAAGGTAATTAATTTTAATATGGTTCCTTCTTCTTGGACCGTCTTTATGAACTTTCCCTGACTAATATTACATTCTGGAACTTTTACCCTGATATTGGTAATAACACGATCTAAAAGTTAAATAATTTGAATCTATGTATTTTAATTAGCTAAACACTTGCATTACCGTGTAAAATAATAATTTGAAGAATGTTTCATGATCCTTATTTTATTATTACCACAGATCATCTTAACTATTAAATTAAGATATGTAATATACCTAAATATGGAAACGAAAGAGTTTCCCGAATAAAGCTTCCCCTTAATGAAGCTTTTCAAATTATCGGATTAAAGTTTTTTGGTAATTGCTGTATTGTATGTTGTAGTGCTGTATATTATATTATTTTAAATGGTATCTACAAAACACAATCCCTACTAATATCATAAATGCGAAAGTAACTCTGTCTGTCTGTCTATCTGTTACGCTTTCCCGCTTAAACCACTCAACCGATTTTGATGAAATTTGGCACAGACAATTTTTAGACCCTGAGAAAGAACATAAGCTACCTTTTATTGCGAAAAAACACCACGCGGGCGAAGCCGCGGGCGGAAGCTAGTATAACATAATTTTTATTCTTGACAATCGTAATGGAACTTCAAAGTTATCGCTTTGGTTAGTTTTCCCATAATTTTAATATTATTAACTTCGCCAATTGCAGTTATATTTAAGAGCATTTTAAATAGGTGACTTTATCTACCATGGTGCACCCTTTCTTTGTTATTTAAACTAAAATAATCGATTCAGCTG
>CAJQZN010021144.1:4500-14884 GCA_907164685.1 Colias eurytheme
GTTATGCGCTTACCAACACATTTTGCGATTCATTTTTATATATAAGAAGATGTAGAAAGCGTCGGGGAAACAATGTGGACGCACACATATACAAAAAGCTCGATCAGCGAATTGCATATGTGTGTCCCTATACTAATAAATAATAAAACCCAAAATATATTGACAAAACATTGTAAGCGGTTATAAAATTACACAACATTTAGTAGTGTAATTTTTGAAACCGCTTACAATGTTATCCTCGCTGAAAGGTTAAAGGCTCGGCTTAAAAGGTCATAGTCTAAAAAAGGATTAAGTAAAACTGCTGATAAAATTAACAGATATTCACTATTGTATTATGAGATAATATATAATTCTCAATTTTTCATTTTTGAACAACATATTACAAAAATATAAAAAAACTGTTCATTTTACATAATATAGCTGTTTTGATTGCCTTTTTCGAGAGGTAAATATTTTATATCAGATCAAGACATTCGGCCATAAAGTTATACGAAAAGATTGAGTCGTCCTATAAAACTCTCTGTTTGTCTACACTACTTCAACAAGCATAGACCTGCATTATTCTTGAATTTTTGCTAACAATTATTTATTATACAGAACGAAACTAAATAATAGAATATCATGTAACTACAGGCACAATTGCAAAGATTCACGATAAAGTTTCGTTTCACATCAAAGCTAATTATAATTATGTTTTACTAGAATTCAGTAACAAGATCTTATTGTATCTCATTACGAAAAATACCTAGAATTCAATAATCAATTCCTCGCTTATCATTTCAGACTGTCTGACTCCAGAATATTATTTTTTATTTAATTAAATTAATGTCTAAAAATCTAATGACAAAAGAAAAATTGTATTCGAATGAATATTTAAGAAATCCATCAATTACACGCTTTACATATTTTGAAAGCATTAAATCGAGCAGGAAATTATTATTTTGCTGAAATTAAAAAGGTATTTTTTGCATTTGAAAAGATGTCAGTACCGGACTCCGTAGCTGAGTTTAATAAGTAATATCTCTTTGATAAAAATTACGTTTCTTGTAATCATCTGAAAATATTATACCAGCTACTTAATAATTGTATACAAAAATCCTTACGAGTTGAGTATAACTCCATTATTAAATCTACACTAATATTATAAAGAGGAAAACTTTGTTTGTTTGTTTGTTTGATTGTAATGAATAGGCTCATAAACTACTGGACCGATTTTAAAAATTCTTTCACCATTCGAAAGCTACATTATCCACGAGTAACATAGGCTAGGTTTTATCCCGGAAATCCCACGGGAACGGGAACTATGCGGGTTTTTCTTCGAAAACGCGGGCGAAGCCGCAGGCGGAAAGCTAGTTGAATGTAAAACTGTTAAATTATGTACAATTTTTTTTTATTTCTACATCTACGTAGCTAGATCTATTGCAAATTAAGTCTACTTCATTTACGCGCATATAACACAAGAATGCTATTTTCAAACTGCAATGTTTTCTTAGTAAAAAGAAAGCTATCCCTTAAAGAAACAATATATGTAATACAATTTTCTATGCGACTTATTTCTTTAAACAAATTATATAAATAGTAACACAATAATCTATACATATAATAAATCTGTAGAAGGGTCAATTCTGTACATTGAAAATATTGAAAAAATAAATAGCAGGGGGTGTTACTGGATCGATACCAAACCCAAATATGTGATTAAAAAAATTTTTGTCTGTCTGTCTGTCTGTATGTGAAGGCATCACGTAAAAACTTACGGTTCGATTTCGATGAAACTTGGTATAATTATACCTTATTATCCTGGGCGTAAAATAGAATACTTTTTATCCTGAAAAAATACGAAGAAAAAAAATAATCTTAATTTTTCAGTTTTATCCATAGACGTTGTTCTGTAGAACAGCGAACACACGTTGGGTATTATTATAGGCCTAGCCGTATTTGAGTCCAATATATATTTATAAGATGTTATTGTCAGAGTTACTCAAAATGGAGAAATAAACCATCCACGCGAAGACCGACATCCGCGCGGACGGAGTCGCGGGCGGAAGCTAGTACAACATAATATAACAAACAGCAACTTACACCATAACTCACAATTGCTTCGTTGAATTGGAAACTTCTAATTTCCTGTAACTGGGTGTTGAGAAGATAGCTTTGAAATGATAACTTTACTGAAATAAGCTCTCATAGAAACTTCTTATCCAAACGAACAAGTCTCTGTACACCGGAAACAATTTCAAATAAACATTTACATCTAAATTAGGCTGAGCTAGCAGTTTTAAAGTTAGTAATTTATTTAAACTAAGATTTAAACATAAGATTTACTAAAAACTGTAGCAATTATAATCAATACGTGACCGAAAACTACGCTTTCTTGTCGGCTTTCTCTATAGAAACAGCTTTCCCCAGCGGTAAGTATTCACGTATTTTTGCGATGCAAAAGCTCTACACGAAGTCTAATAGCAAACATATGTTTAAGTTTGAAACAGAGCCTTGTTACACATTACAACTATTAATAGTTTATTATGCAGCAATAGGGTAACACGTACATGGATTCGCTCACGTGGTCTCTTCAATAGAGCTTAGCCCTGCGAGCGCCCACGCGCCGCCCACGTGGTGCAGCGGTGTGCCTTCTGTCCACAAGGAAATGTGGAAATAGGCATAAACGGAATTTACAATTGCGTATGTGTGAAGCAGAATTACAGATTTCAATTGGGTATATTTATGTAATCTTTAAATATAGAGGTTAATTTAATTCGTTATTTTGAACCGCTTTGACCGTCTTGCAAGACCTTCAAGAGGTGTCATTTATTTTCAGAGTAATTTTTAATTTAAAAACTAAACGATCAAATGAAAAAGAATTTATGATAATGAAATATAAGATATTTGTAATTTTATTTATTCTTTGTCTATAATGTTTCCATTCAAATCTTGTAGAGCAAGTCGCTACTTAGTAACAAATGACTGTACATAAGAAAAAAGAAATAAGAAAAGAAATTTGATGAATCAAGCCCAACGATGAATAATTAGAATACCTTAATTTTCAGACTTTTGTTACGATAATAAATTAGTATTTGGAAATCGTATCATTTTTATTTCCTTCGTAATCCATTCGCACTAACGTATTATGAATAAACAATGATAGAAATTTAAACTTATCCTGACTCTTAAAATAAAGAATAGCTTAAAATATTATATTTGGTCAATGAAAGACTATTACCGCCTCCTGGTAAGGAATAACAAACAGCCTTATGCAAACAAATATGAAATCTCTTTACAACACTATACGAAATCAAAAACTATTTTCGCACGAAGTTTAAAAAAGTATTACTACAGCTTATTGACCAAAATTGTAATGAAAATCACTAACAACACACACACATGCACACACACACACACACACACATACACTTCACTTTCACTCACACATGCATAATGTTACCTTTATACTTAATTGTAATATAGGATTTGTTTATTATTAGTACTGTATCTTTTATGTTTTCTTTTTTGCTCACACACTGTATCTGATTGTTATTGGTGTACCTTGTAATTGGCGTATAGTATTGTATAATGTTCTATTTAATTTATGTTTAGCTGTAAGGTACCTTTTAGAAATAAATAAATAAATAAATAAATAAATTTTTGAAACAACATTAACAAAATGTTAGATAAAGGTGCGATTAAAACCCACGTTACATATTCGCCAACCAAACTATACAGCATAATATAAAACTACTCGGCATCTATTTTAGTACATTCAGAGTTCCAGTGAAATATTATGTCCTTTGAACAGTTAATCCCTCTTGGTTATTCCCGTTTCATTAATGGATGCCAGCTAATTAACAATATGAATCATTTCGTACTAATTTCCACGGAATTCCAACAGACTGTATCTGTCTAAGCCTTTCATTCAGTTTTATAAAATCTTTTGTTCTTAAACATTTTATCTTTACAATGCAAATGTGATGTTATTTCTGGTAGATTCTAAAGTTTCATGTGTTTTTGTGTGAGTGAATTACTTCACAGTCGGAGCTGCTCGGTGTTCTGCAACCCGCAGTACAGAAATATTATAGGAACTATGAAATTGGCATTGCTATTTGGAATACAATTTAGGTTTCAATAAGATACCTATAAGATGGGAAATTCAATAACTTGAAAGTCATTATGTATGCCTTGTAGATAGGTTGTATGGCATTAGAAATAACTCCTTGTGCATCACACGTATCTCAAGCATTAATTACAAAATAATCGATACGATTAATATCCATAAAGTGCATAACCTTATTAATATTCTGCACTACTAAACTAGACGCGCCGGCATGAGTTCCAAGTTCATCGACTCACCATCCATCAATAAGAATTTATTAACAAATTTCAATACGGATCACTTGAGCATAGTTCCCACTTGGCTGTGAATTTAGTTAACTGCCTGTTTCCACTTATACTAACTAGTTGATTAATTCACTAAGTTGTTTGTAATCTTCGCGATTTCCATTACCGATGGACAAGTTATTGTTCTGTTACAACCTTTTGTCTTATATGAATTATGAAGACAGCATGAATTTTATGAATAATAGGAAAATAAATTATTAAGCCCCAGTTTTGGTTGATAGGAATTATTATTGTATTTAATTTTCGCTTTCTAGCAACTCTTTATATCTTGCATTTATGTTTATTCAACAATAAAAACGTAAAAATAAAGCTTTCTTACTTTTTAGACAAAATTTGTTGACATTTCAACATTAAAAAGTCAATAACTTACAACAACTTCAATTCACCGTGAAATAAAACTAGGCATATAAATAATAAGCACATATCAATCGGTTACCAAATGTTAATGAGAAGGTAGAAGGGAACCGTCTTCAGAGGATCATTATGAAGTATTTGCATAGTTGTATCGAGTGAATGCTGAGAGTTCCACAGGCTGCGCGCGGGGGCAGGAATTCGCAATTAGACGCGGCTACAATACCTCCGCCACACGGCCGACCTTTTGTGTGAGATACGAGAAACGTGTGCTAATACACTATCTACATCTGTGATTACTCATATCTTTAATTTTATCAATTGAAGAAACCAGGAAAAATTGTCAGAATATACAGAAAGCGCCGCGCCGCGCCGCCCGCCCTAAATTTCCCAATACCTAGAGCGGAAGTAAAGCGCAAGAACATTGAAATTTTCAGGATATGCGAATGTTTGCCAAATTTTTTATCAATATACTTACTTTAAAATGAACTGCATTCATAAAAAGTTTTGAAAGAAAGTAGTATAAACTATAGACATGCTCTGAAAATAGTTTAGGTACGAACTTTAATCATAATTTTATGTGTTACATCATAATTGATATTCACAATGAATACTTTACAGAAGTTGAAAGTTCATTTTTTTATATACTCCTGTATTTATTCACGATTTAATATTTGAACTTAGAATTCAACATAACGAAAAATATAATTATTTTGCAAGTCGAATATGGCTTAAGGATTATTTTAGACAAGAGTACTTGCTCTAAACAATAGTTTTACCAAGTATCAACAATAGTTTTACAAGTTCTATCAGGTAACTTATCTTGCAGTTATTTATATCATAAGCTGCTTACGTGGGTATGAAAATGAATAATGTATTTATGTTATTTTCGTATTATTAAAATATACAACAACGTAACAGAAAATATACCAATTATTCAACTTTACAACAACTCTAATTAAACCACGGACAAATATGAAAGATAAAAATATAAACAAAAAAGAAAAAAAAATCATTTATTAGAATATGAATCCCACAAAGCAACATTTCTGTTAGCGATATAGAAAGTCAATACAGCAAAGTTTTAACAAACATTTCCCGCCACTTTTTACTCGTTGTAGCATCCACTCGTGTTAATTCACAAAGTTTGTTTCAATCATTCGAATATTTTCAAATTTTTAAGCAATCTCTGTTATTTTGGTGGTTCACAAAACAAACTGCTCTATATTGCGTACTCTTGTGAATACTGGCTCGGTACTTCCTTTGTATAGGAAATAAAGTAAAAAATTGTGTTATTTATTGGAACAACTATTGATAAAAAAATGATATTTAATAAAACTAATTTCAACATATGAATCGATTATTATGAATTTAAACTCGGCACTCATTTAATTGAGTTACAGAATTAATTATCATTTCAAGAGACAGTCTAACCTAGCTTGACGAAAAGTACTATTAAATCTATTATTATTGTGGTTACGCGAGTCACTCAATCTCTTTTACTCCTTGTAAGTAATCCTAATAAAGATACAGATAATATTAGAAGTAAATATCGATGTATCTGCGGTGTATTGACATTTACCTCATCGGGGCCATTCTGAGGTCGACGAACCCTCACCTTCGTGTGATCAGTGATCACCCTTAAATCCTAACATTGGCTGTATTAATACCTTTATAAGCTTTATATCTCCCATTATAATATTATAATACCCAATTAATTGATATTATACCTAAGTTTTGAGATATAATAGAAATACGCCGTTATAAAGGATTATAATTTAGAAGTTTTGTTTGTTTCAGGGACATGGCTTGCTTCGTATACGTTATCTTTTGCTAATTCCTCTGTTTATTACATTAATAACTAATCTTACAAATTTAATTACTTTGTAATTTTAATGTTAATGTAGATTAATGATATGGAGGATAAGTAACCTTAACACCTAATATTTAATGTTTTGTAACATTTAACATGGATTTTATCAATTTAAATACATTAGGTTTTAGTCATCTGGGTTTTACAATTAAGTAGACAGAGGGACAAAGCTTTTATAACATAACAAACATCACAGACAAATTCACATTTCCTATATTTCTATATATTTTCACGTTTTATACGAAAACTACAGCTTACAAATCCACACAATGTATGTAGGCTATAAATCAAATAAGATACAATAGTTGCGATAGGAAATCTGATGGAGATCTCACAATATCAATCACGGGCCAGCCGTCATCGACGAGAGGAATATTCATCCACTACAGATACAATTAAAGTCTCAACACATTTATCCGCACGTGCTCGTACGTACGACTGAATTGGTTTGAATTTTCATAAATGGCACGTTGAAGGTTGCTTTTATCTCAAAAACATAACTTGAAAAGGCTGAAATAGCGTATAGAAAATTCAATGACTAGTTTTGTTTTCGTGTTTAACGTTTAATACGGTTTCAAAATATTTAACTATCTCTTCTCTATTTTTAACTTTTTGCATAATTAAATTACTAGATACATTCTTAAAAATAACCTTAAACAGCATAATTTATGACATTTACTTTTTGCTACAGTCATAATCAGTAAGTATATGTGCAGTCCCTTGCCAAAGCCTCATTAATCGGATGTCGGCGCGTCGCGTCACGCGGCATTGTTTGCGCGAGACACTCAGCTCCAATTTACTTACATTCACTTATATTGTTAACAAACTCTTCATTATATTTGACAGCCTCTTAACTGGCTTAATGCAGAACGGCTACGTAATTAACAATTAAGCATTTTCTTGTATTTGTTAATAATTCATAAGCGCGTACAACGCGATCCTTTATAATAGGGTTTAATTACATAATCTTCTTTGTTTCGTCTGGAAGGGTTGCTGAAGAAATATTTGCGTTCCCTTCTCTGAGTTAGATGACGGAAAACGTAAAATGATAAAGACACAGTATACAATTTTAGTTGCGATGGGCTTAATAAAATAAAATTATACAGAGACTAGCGATCTGCCCCGGCTTCGCCCGTGGTACCTACATGTTTAAACTATCCTATCTCTCAAGTTGGATTCAACTGCACATGGTGTGCGAATTTTATTATAATCGGTTAAGTGGTTTAGGAGTCCATTGAGGACAAACATTGTGACACGAGATTTAGAGATAGATGAATAGCTAACTAGTTGCATATTATAAATCAAGGATACAACAACTTTTTTGTACACAGCTAGTTAATGGTGCATTATTCTAAATAGAGCATCCATAAATACCAGCGCCGAATGGCGTCACTTCCCACCATTCCGTCAAACCATTTGCGCAAACTGTTTATATAACAATTAGTATGATCGATCAGCGTGTAAACCCGGCCCACTGTGCGGACTGCTGGGCTACATTCTTTGAGATCGTAAATCTATCAGAATCGCCGTGATGTATGAGCCCGCAGCGTCCCGTTTCATATTTAAAAATATTTCCAAAGATGCTCTTAATTTCTTCATCAGCG
This sequence comes from Colias eurytheme, assembly GCA_907164685.1. Classification (NCBI taxonomy): domain Eukaryota; kingdom Metazoa; phylum Arthropoda; class Insecta; order Lepidoptera; family Pieridae; genus Colias; species Colias eurytheme. The sequence continues at coordinate 12,721 of CAJQZN010021144.1, forward strand.
AAATTCATGCAATTGTAATGCTAATCTAAATTTAAACTTGTGCAGGAATTAAGTTAATTGAACATCACATTAAGAACCAATTATATGTAATTCTAGTTCAGATGGTTTCTAATTAGTATTAAGTTGTAGTTACACTTGTTTTCAAGCCTATGAGTTATGAAATATTGGCCTTTATGGCATGTGTGTTTGTGTGGGATATTACAATTGAGTAAAACATTAATCTCTTCTCTTTCATTAGCTTTCATAGCTTTCATAAAGCTTTTATTTAGAAAAAAGGATGTACTTACGTAAAACAAAATAAAATGCATCGTTTTTGCAAAAAAAATATTAACATTGTTTTGAATTAAGAAAATTGATCACATAAACAAAGTTTTAACTACACTAATGTATTAACTGCTGCGGCTGCCCTTTCCAATGACTCTGTTATAAAGATACAACAGCCTACCAACCATGCCAAACTACCGTTCCAGCAAACCTTAATCCCATTTTAATCGCCGAAACCGCAACCTCAGACATGACACTTATTATACTTACGCAATAAAAGGTAGCCTATGTCCTTTCTCGGGTATCAAAATATCTCCATACCAAATTTTATGTGATTTAGTAACAGACAGACAGACAAAGTTACTTTCGTATTTATAACATTAGTATGGATTTACTACTTATATGTACTTTCAGAAATCAATTCAATCAGGTGTCGAGTGTCGCGTGTCGCGCGTCACGGCGTGTTTGCGACGCGTCACCGCCCCGATTGCGACGCTCACAAACAAACATCGGATTCGACAACCTTCGAGTTATTTCTTGCTTTCAATATACTGCTATTACGATGGCGCCGATGGCAAATATATATGTTTTCCATCGTACTTCATATTTTTGCAGAATCATTTAGAACAATAAAAATTTCCAAATTTTTTAATTTTTAATTTTCCTCCCTTAACTAGTGATCCGATAGGAACCTTTACAGAAGCCAAATTTCAACTTTCTACGCTCAATAGTTTCGGCTGTGACTCTGTAAACTTACTGAATAAATTCATAAAAAAATCTTTATGAAAATGTATTCTATCAAGTGTTTGAAACTAACTAACATCACAAATTTCACATCACAAATATTGCTACAGCCTACACTCATTAAATTTATTTAGATTCCAAAACTTATCTGCTCATATTTCTTTAACTCTCAAATACCTACCTACATACAGAGCGTCTAAAAGCCGAAATATAATTATTATTCACTTCTTTAGTAGACGTCTAAAATTATTAGAACGAAGAAATTTCCTTTTGATCTATTCATCTGAGGAATATTTTAATATGAAACTTACAAAATGTTACACTCATTTGTTTTCTCGAATGGATTCACTTATAAATTAATTATTAATTAAGTAGGTTAACTGAAATTATTTTGTTGGTGGGTTTATAAATTAACCTTAATATTTCTTACATTCCCAGACATTATGAAACTGCAGCTTATTTTGGTTTTTAATAATATTTTCTAAACACCCCTGTGATTAATTGGCGGTTTCAGCTAAATTGTTCATATCCTGAAATATTATCTATATTTCATTTTCGTATATTAGGTATGTTTTGCTTGATGATGATAATTATAGATGATATATTATGTTTAATATATAATATGTGTATATAATGTCATTATTACGATAATAATGTTTTTAATTTACTACCTAGTGCCTACAGACTAAAAATTAAACATCATAACCATAATTTGAACGTAACTCATCATAACAATATGTATCACATATAACACAAGTACATATGATACACGATACACTTGACATAGGTAACATAATGTTCACAAGTTTCAGGAACTATTGCGGAGGCTGAATTGAAACAAGAAGTGCCAATTAAAGTTTTATAATTTGTATCCTCGTCAATGTCTCGCAGGCCGCAACGCAAGTCATTGCTGTGTGTTTGTACATACAAAGCCGAAATATCCCTTGACCCTTCGTCCCTTCTAAGGGCATTTCAATTTGTCACTCGACAAACAATAAATAACATTATATACAAATAGCACCCAATAATATAACTATGAAACAATAAAATAAAATTTAAACCAATCCATAATCTAGACAAGTAAATAAGCTATTGATAGTAAAAACTAAATATGTTTTTATAAGAATCTAGTCGCGCTCGTCCTCGCCATTATCGA
>CAJQZN010021147.1:2005-31133 GCA_907164685.1 Colias eurytheme
CAAATTTCATGAAAATTGGTTCAGTAGTTTAGGCGTGATTGAGTAACAGACAGACAGACAGACAGAGTTACTTTCGCATTTATAATATTAGTATGGATATCGAACTATTTGCATAAAATTTTAAGTATTAATATAAAATAAATGGCATACGAAATAAAATGTCAGTAAAGTTCTGTACTAACATACTTTCACTATCGTATAATCAGTGCTACCACCATTTTAATTATATACGTTCACGTCCAAAAGATCTAGGGCCCCAAATATTTACTACACAGTGGCTACATTACGTGCCTGGTTACAGTGAACTCACGCGACCACTCGGGTTGAACATGACCACAGTGCATGTAAAGATTAACGACTTTTAAATTGTGATTTTACTTTATTATATATGCTTGTGACGGGCTTGCGTGTTGAGTCTGAACTTTTTGACCACCTTAGTAATGCTTTTCTATTTTTATGGTAGAGACAAACGAATGTCCATACGTTATAGAAACATTAGAAAGAAATGAAGTTCATTCAACAACAAGAAGTGTATATAAATAAATTAAACTAATGTAAATATAACGGTATATTGTTGTAAAACTAAACATAAAGAAACTACTTAATAAACAGACACTTTTAAAAGTAAATTAACGTTTTTATTATAAGTTGAGTCATTTGAAAAAATACCCGATTCTAAAAAGATATGGAGCTTTATCCTAACACGAATGTTTGTCTTGGTAAAAAAAATAAAGTATTCAAATATAATATCTTACTTTGATGTAGCTGCGCTTACAGTTGTTAGACTATCTAGATTGTAACATGCCAGATGCACAGCTGTAACTTTACCTGTGTCTTAAGTCTGGTAAAGGAAATTATAACCTCTTTCGTAGCTGAGATTTAAGATTTAATATGGTTTCTTTATAATATGTAGTGGACGTAATAAGTAATAAAATAATCATATATAATAAAAATACAGTACTCTACTTATTATTTACATTCGATTTAATTAACATTTGACATGTTTGAATAACATAAAAAATTATATATACTCAATTTAACTTAACGTGAACTGACGTGAACTAAGTAAAGCTTGTACCTATCAGTACATAATAACTCATTATTTACATAAAAAAATGTGCATATACAATAGCAATTGGCAATAATAACAAAATACAGCAGATACTATTTTTATGAGCACTGAAATAATATTCAAGCTACTCAAAGAGCTATAGCAAAAGTTAGTTAATTATGGCTTATATAACGCAGTCAAAAACCCCGTAATAAGGATACTTATTCGTATTAATGAGAAAAAGCTCGTATTTTTTGTAAGCACTGTGTTTCGAATAGGCTGAGGGAAAATGGAGTTCTATTTCATACGAACAGAAAACACGTCCTATTTTTCTTAATGGAGTACGAGTTTGTACTTGGTACAATTATATTTCCGGCACATATGGTTCATATTTAAGTTGATTTAAACATTAATTTGTCCATTTTTATATAAAGCCGCTTAAATATCGAAAATATTACTCTACATAGATATGTTTGAGCAAAAAAGATATTATTAATTTTACAACCGACTATAAACAATTTAAAAAAGTTATATGTTTACTATTTTACTCTAGATATAATTAGAAACTTGAGTATTTTGTATTAAGGTACATTTTTCAATGAGAACATTTTTCAGATAGATATGATTTATAGTTTCTATTCAAGAATACTAATCCCTACAAGTGAATAGTAAATACATTAGATTTTGACTTTCACTAGGACGCGGACGTAGTAAACCGAACAAGACAAAACGCAGATAAATGGATCTCATATTCAAACATAGCATTCGCGATTTTGTGTAAACTTTCAGATGCATAAAGAAAATATAAAACAATAATATTTTAGAAATTCGTAAGTTTTAACATATTTAACAAAGCTGTATCAAATTGATCGTTTGGTTTAAGGCAAATACCACTTAAAAATGTAATATTTTTTTCAATGACTTAAAGATATATTGAGTTCGTTGATTATTATATCTTCATCTCTTTCTCCCTCACGACAAAGCGAAAGAGATAATACTCCGAGATTAAAAGCAATATCATTTCTTTGTACCGAAATCTCCAACTAATCCAGCACTTTTACACTAGATAAGGTTTTATCGCGTACAAACTTATATAACAGTACACATAGTGTAGGAAACCTTTGCAATGAATCAACGTCAGCCCCCGCCTCAGCCCCCTGTCATAATAGTCGCTTGATCCAACAAAAAGAAATTATTTTGGATACACAATACTTGTACGAATAAATCTTTATTGTGTAAGTTATATTAGCTTTTTAGTTGGGTTTTTCTATAAATCTTTTGTAATAGTTATTATTATAAAAATGGTTTTTATACAATAGATAATCTGGGACGCCTAACAAGCTTATAGAGGTAATTCTTCTTGTTTTTCATTGTTATTTATAAATCAAATCAATTGTCTTTGATCTATATTATTATGAAACTAGCGGTCCGCCCCGGCTTCGCCCGTGGTACATATTTACGTTTTCTCTACATAATAACCATCCTCGTACTTCAAGGAATATAATAAAAAAAGAATTATCGAAATCGGTTCAGCCGTTCTCGAGTTATGCGCTTACCAACCAATTTTGGGATTCATTTTTATATATAAGAAGATACCTAAATAGAATTAAATTCAACATTTGCCCGTAATAGATTTATTATTTTCTATAAATATTACAATATGAAAATTGTTGCTCAAACCCGATTTCTATTATCGATACTAATATTACAAATTCCTAAGTCTGGTATGTTTGCGGATAAAACATAGACCAAATTTAGAATGGAAATAGTTAACCCTGGGACAAACATCGATTATCTTAATTATCAAGAATCAACCCCAAAAGAGTTTTAAAATTTTTGCCTGTGGTATTGTCCGCGTATTTTTAAGCAAATTATTTTTCGCAATAAATATATATTTTTATTCATTAAGAAAGAAAAGTAAATAGATTTTGCTTAATATACAATAGCAAGTTAAAGTTTACTTCAAAAACATCCATACTAATATTATAAATGCGAAAGTAACTCTGTCTGTCTGTCTGTTACTCAATCACGCCTTAACTACTGAACCAATTTGCATGAAATTTGGTATGGAGATATTTTGATACCCGAGAAAGGACATAGGCTACCTTTTATTGCGAAATATGTACCACGGGCGAAGCCGGGGCGGACCTCTAGTATTATATAAATAGGTCATTAAAATATCTATAGTTCTCAAGCTAAAAAATCCTTATTTCTTTTACAGTTTAATTCACAAGTCTAGTATAATTTATTCAATGAATAGTAAAGTTGTGTATAAAGAATCGTGTCACCCTGTGGGACATAGTACGAAAAATACATCTCATACCTTATTTTTTGCCTAGACATAAACGCGAATTATTTTTCTTATACTTAAAAACTTTTTACACACAAACAAGCTGTCTGAATCTATGCATATTTTATTCAAATGTTTGTGTAATAATATTATTTCTAAGAAAGCTATAAATAGAATTTCTAGAACCTATTTCACCAAATAAGAAAGCTCTAAATATTCGCATTTAACTTTAATTAAAAAACTCTAATCTACTGTTAAAGAAAAACTGGTAACTAAATAATAATTTTAATTTTAACATCTTACATCTCTTGATAGAGTGGCTAACACTTTAACGAATTATGAGTTCGGGGTTGTTAAAAATAAGAGCATAATTTTATGTCAGAACTCAGAAGTGAAACTTCTTTGTCAAGATTCAAAGATACCAAAATCGTTGCCTTACTCCATGACGTGACGGTAATGCCATGACGCGACCTTGAAGTTTAACTCTCAACGCGCCTAAAGAAGTTTCACTTCAAAAAAAGGCATAAAAATAAACCATCAGACCTTTTATAACCACACACTTAGCCCATCCAACTTTACTTGGTAAAAGAAATCTATCATTGAACAAAAAAACAGACCTGTCAAATATCTCTCTGAGGGAATAAAACTTTAACTGTGCTGGTTTATAGAAATCTTATTAATCAAAAAGTTTTTATGGATGTTTGTCGATCTCTAAAACTAAGGAACAATTCTTTATTCATAAAGTATATCTATGATTTATCAAAATGTATTGAAAATGTCATGTAAAATATTTACAAAGGAGATGAAACCTCTAAGTGTTTACTGTTTACGAAAATTCAAACACAAAAGATTTTCAATCAATACAAATGATCGTATATTTTAGTCTCGACAATGTCTAATCTATGAACAAAAGCTTAATAAGAACAAGGACTAGCATCTCAGTCTTATAAATGTATAAAGTGACTAAACACGTCCATTATACTAATTTGAGCAAATTATACAGCTAAAGCGTTGCTGTTGAACGATAAGGAAGTATCAATGAAGAAATCAATTAATTAGTCCGTCGCTTTTCAATTAAGTCATCGGATAATATAATAATATATTAATACATTGCATATCAATTAACTACACAATCAATACTTTAGAAAATTATCCTATATAAAAATGAAAAACATCTAATTTATTTTTTAGCAGGAAAAGTTCAGTATCCAGTTCAATTCCACCCTTGAAAAACATATTTTAATCTCGTAATTACTTTAAAAAATACTTATGACTGCTCAATCATTGGAAAATAAGGATATTATCAATACGAATTGAGGTTAAGTCAGGTATACATAATCTAGATGAAGGTGGTTGCTTAAAGACCATCAAAGGAATCCCACATTAGTACCCCATATAATCACATAAAATCACAAGCGTAAACTTGTGATAAATAATCTGAATATGTTTCAACAAATTCACTGCAGTAATCACTAAAGATTAATATTTAATTTACCTACTTCAGAATTCAGCGCAGTCATAACTAATTATATTATGAATATTAACAGAATCTCTCTCAAATATTACTATTAAGGGGTATTATTAACTTAAAATAGAATTATAGCTCTAGCTGATGAAAAACGTATAAAATTTATTCTACGATGCTTCGAAAACATAATTTATGAAACGTTATTATAAACCCTTTAAATTTTAATGAATTCCAGCGAAAATACGGCGTCTCTTAATTTCCATAAAAGGTATTCTTTATATTTGTTTGTAATTTATACACGAGGTATGAAATTATACTTGAGTATTACATTTTGTTGAGATAAATTAATTGGATTCATAAAAGCATTATTTTAATTGTTAATTGTTATAAAATTAACTCTCCTAGTCATTCAGTTTAACTGAAAAATGTATATTCAATGGAACAGGAACCTCTACTGCCTAGTCAAAGCTGTAGGCTACACGGGTACAACAATATTTAACAAAATTCTTAAAATATAATGTAAACATACCCAAAATCTGAAACATTACCTTATTGCAACACTCACACACTCACACACTTCACTCATATGTGTATCAATTTAGTGTATCACGCTTCCACTATTGTACCATATAGATGCTACACGTCACTGCACTACGCGTATCACGCTACGCCGTAGCGGGTGCTGCGAGCTACGCGCGGGCTACGACTGCCGTCCGCGTTGGCCCCACCCCCCGCGTGTACCGCGCTCTGACGTACGCTCCTAAAATTATTTAGAATTTTAGCTAATAAAATATCAAAAATCAACGGTTCAGCTGTTTGAAGAATGTAGAGAAGTAATTATTTATAAGCTAATTAGAGAGAACTGAGAGTATATAACATATATCAAATTAATTATTAAAATTCATAATAGAATATCAAAAATGTGTTCCATTTAATTTATATTAACTGGCTTATCATAAATTCGTTTATATTCTTGGTAAAATAATGCTTAGAGCGATCTGGAAAGGAATCGAAAGGATCTGTTTCAAGTGGCATCAAAAAAGGAGAGCTAAAACCTGTTATGCCATATAACCATGATATTTATTAGTTACAACGAAATACTGTTGAACGATTATTTTAACGGACTCTTGGTACATATGCATACCTAACTTTTTCCTACTCATTTCAGAGGCTACACCCTTCTGACCGTAGATAACGCCCTTTTACTGTATCACTTGAATCAACGAATCGACTTAACTAACATGTCATGTCTCTATATATAGAGAGACAAAAGAATACTCGTATAGCATGAATAACCTCATTAAAAAAAAATTGAACATAAATGTGGTTAATGATCGTTATTTTAAATATATCCATACACACACTAACACATTAATTTTTTCCAGGAATTTAATCTAAATAACAGCCAGTATTACCTTACTTGATTTTCATTGGTATACAGTAAAATCATTTCCTCTGTACTGTAGAGGGAGAGAAATGCAGAATTTGTACACCCAAATGATGTACAATTTGCAATATAGATATAATATATACGCTACAGTACGTATAGTTTACTTGCAACTTGCGTTCAGTATTGTATGACTAAAATGAAAATTACAGCTAAAGTTTTGCTAACCGTTTACAGAGAAACACTGATGTAAAAATCATTATGGCCCACTTAATTGTGAATAATGTCATTCTCAACAGCTCTACCATTTTGTATGTTCACAAATAACTCACCAATTTAGAAATTCAAATAATGTACACTGTGCATACTTATGATCCTAAAACCATTTAGATATAAACGCTACTAAAAAAACTAGTACTACAGAACTAATGCGAAAATAATTAGGGCCCACTTAATCTATATGTATATGAAAATGAAACCCGTTTTCCTTGGTCGCACGGCATCACGCGTAAACGGGTGGACCGATTTCTATAACTATTTTTTATTATATTCCTTGAAGTACGAGGATGGTTCTTATGTAGAGAAAACGTAAATATGTACCACGGGCGAAGCCGGGGCGGACCGCTAGTTATGAATAATATCATTCTCAAAAGCTATATCATTTGGTATGTTCATAAATAGAATGTCAATTTATTCAAACAATACATTTACATAATATAATCCTTTGCAAAACTGTTAACAGTGATTCTTTAAAATATGAACGCTTCTAAACAAGCTAAACGCTCTACAAAACTGAAGTAACCTGTGTTAACTACGATCAAAACCATGACAATCTTCCACAATGAAATTACACGTACATTGTTACACTTTCCAATAGTAAACGCGAACAAAACACCTAAAGAGATCAATTAATACAATCTGATATTTACCCGGAAATCCGACCTTTTAAAACGAAGCAATCGCTCACTCAGATCATTAAGTTCTTCGTAACTGGATATTGTGAGGAGGATCCAGCTCTCTAACAAAAAGATTTCAACAAGTTTCGTTGAGCAAAACTCTCTATTATTATTTTTAGTCAGAACACTTGCTACGTTTGCAATCAGGGCCACAAAACAAAAGAATCGGAAAACATAGATGAGTTCAACACTGACGTCATTTGTTTTCATAAATATTATGTAGAATTTTTTTTTTAATTACGGTTACTTTTTATCACTTTTTAGTTACTTACCTACTTATCCTTTGTGTGATATTTTTACCTGTGAAAAAGAAGTGAAACGACTCATATCCCATTATACATACTTACTATTACTCCAACTTGGCTGAAAATAATAAGTATTGTTATGTGTCCATGCAAGCAAAAAATTTTAATCTCAATGTGAAATTTCATTTAAAGACTCCAACAGAAGATACACCATAAAATATTTGTACGAATATATATTACGAACGTATCAAAATTTAACTGCAAGTTTTTGACGTGACAACGTCTTATAATTCGATAGAGCCGGCTGCATACACGAAAAAACATGACTCATGCGGCGTTACCTCGCTCTGAGGCGTTCCATGTAAGGCTTGAAATGCAAGCGAGAGCGCGGAACGAGCGACAAAGAAGCACAATCGGACGTTGACACGTTCAACTATCGTCAGTAAACCGACTTTACAGACAACCAATTTTTTTTTATATTTTTTATCAAACTCAACCTCATACTCAAACTCAAACATTTATTTATTCAATTAGACTTCTTTTAGAAGCACTTTCGAATCGTCATTACATGGTCATTACATATTTTTAACATTTACCATTTTCATATCATTTACTGTCCTAAGACAAATCTTACAACCAAAAATTCGTTTACATCTGTTCAACCTTTCTTGAATTATAAGTGGTATAACACGACTTTATGCAGATTGAATTCGTATCAAAACGTCACCTGAAACACGCACCTTTACCCCTCAAATATATTTCCGTACAAAGTAACAAAGAATATAAAGTTGAATATCGTGCATGACAAGGGCTCTATGATTTAAGGAACTTCGAAAGAACTTATATCCCGTTGAATCACATTTCTTTTATTAAAAACGTCATCCAAGTATCTTGCGAGTTATCTTAGAAGATATTATTGTAAAGTAACTTTTCGCATGTGAATTGCGAATTAATATTATGTATTCTATAATCCATACTAATATTATAAATGCGAAAGTAGCTCTGTCTGTCTGTTATTCAATCACGCCTAAACTACTGAACCAATTTGCATGAAATTTGGTATGGAGATATTTGATACCCGAGAAAGGACATAGGCTACCTTTTATTGCTCAATATGTACCACGGGCGAAGCCGGGGCGGACCGCTAGTATAAAAATAAAACGTTAATTTTATTTTGTGAAATTGTTTACTTTTCACTCATAATGAATGAATGAATGAAAAATTCTTTATTGTACACCATATAGGATACATTTTATAAACTTAACAATAAATTAATCAATGTAGAGTAGGCGGCCTTATAGCTGCGGCAGCGATCTCTACCAGGCAACCCAAAATAGACGAGGAAATAAATAAATACTCATACTATAATCGCTTTTGAAAGTAATAAATTAAAAATACTTATACGAGCTTTTCCCCTTATACACGTATATGTATACGCGTGCCACAATATCATCTCATATCATTGTCCATTCAAACTCAAATCTCAAACTCACACATATATTTATTCAATTAGACTTCTTCTAGAAGCACTTTTTACATATTACATACTAACATTTACCACCGATTTGGAAAGCAGTATCTATGGACAAGACACTGCTCTTTCTACCCGATAAAAAGTAAAATATTTGTTACAAACCACCGTATTACCGTATATATTCCCTCATAATAGAAAATGTATTCATTCAGCTATATAATCCGAACGCTTAACTTATTACCAACAACAAAAAGAACTCCCAAAGACACATTGCTCCAACGACCTACCGCAAAGCAGTCGAACAATTAGTTCCACGATTAATTATCGTAATAAAACCTTAAAGCACAATCTCCACTTACACAAGACGTTTTTCCTCAATAAAAATCTCCCAGACCGTGAAATCCACTGAACTTTTAAAATCAAACGATTTCACAAAGAGATTTCATATTACCTGACTTTCAGTGATTGAAAACTATCCAGTAAGAAATCCTTTTTAGCATTCAATAGAACATTTTGCGTTTAATGGGAAAGTGGATAGTTATAGATTTATATTTCACACATCTATAACAATTTAAACGTTTTATATATTTACCATTAATGTACAAAATATTAAAAATCTATACGTATAATGCTTAAAATATTATAAAGCTGAAGAGCTTGTTTGTTTGTTTATTTGAACGCGCTAATCTTAGGAACTACTGGTCCGATTTGAAAAATTCTTTCGGAGTTAGATAGGCTAAGTATCGCGTAAGGCCATAAGCTATATATCATCACGCTAAAGGTAGCATTCGAATCTGGGCGGTCGCGACCTGGCAGCCGCGGCCCTGCATTGTCGCTGCTGTGCGGCGCTGCCAGAAGCTTACGGATAACAGCGTCCGCGACCCGGGCAGCGACTGCCACGCGCGGTAGTCAAACAGCACTCAGTCAAAATAATAGTCAAATATACGAAAGCGAGAACTCCTGAAGAGACTGATAGAGGACGAAGAAGAGTATGATCAAATAATGTTGGTCTTACTATCATCAAAAAGGAATAAAATCGATTTATTTTATCATAACATTATCCTTATAGGTTTTGAGTCGAGGATCGTAAAGTGGTGGATTTTTAGCAATTAATTCAACTAAAAACTCGTCGTTTTCATCGGTAAACGTCGCCAGCAGCGCGACCGTACTGCTCCCGGAGCGGTCCGGCGGCGCTGCCAAAATCGCGAGCAGGTCGCGCCCCTCGGCCGCGCGGCTCGGTCGCTTGCGTCGGACACTATCGCATACAATTCCCTACGAAGCGGTACGGCGCGACCACGGTCGCGGCTGCGGGGCAGCGGCTGCCGGGTCGCGACCGCCCAGATCCGAATGCTACCTTAAGACCAACAGTAGCGGAGCAATGCGGGTAAAACCACGGGGCACAGCTAGTGGACAATTATATTGTTTATTCAGTTACATTTGTTGATCACAAGTGCTACCATAACAAACAAACACATTTTTTATCTATATTGATTTCTAAAATAATATAAAATCGATAGTCATCTATAGTTTTCTATGACCACTAAAATAGACCGGTCTATATCTCGTAAAACTGAACATAAAGGAAACTGGGCTATAAAGTTTAAAGTGCATTTTGAATTCATTTCATTGATACGGTTTAATTTAACATTTAACACAGGAAGCTTTATTTAATAATGTAGGTAAGTACCTAACATGTCCAGAATATGAAGATTAGATATTAAAATGTATTTGATGACTAAATTATTTTATGAAATAGAAGGCTTTGGAAGTAGAATATTTACAAAATTAATAATAGCTTTTACTTTTCAGAAGCTGTTGTCTTTTTAGAACTACATTATCAAAGGAACTGGTATTCGAATTAAAAATTACATAATATATTGTTAATGTTTGAAAGAAAGAAATTATAACATCACGCTACAACCAAAAGCAGTAGATAAGTAGCGAATTTAAGAATTTATTTATTACGCTAAATAAGAATGTACTTCCTTTTCAGGGCAAAATAATTATGTAGTCTAGTACTGATAGTAGCATGCTAGTTTCGAATATTTAATGACGTCATTTTAAAAAATTATCTTGACATTGTAAAATTCTTCGATGAAAAATAAATAGCAATTTTAGCTGACAGAACTTTTTATAATTATTGTCTTTCAACGAGTTATAAATAAGAGGAGGTGGTATTATACAACATTGAATTTACTTCGGAGGTGTATTATTGTTTATATAAAATTTTGTATCAAAAATATTTAATAATTTCCCTACCATCCCTAAACCCTTCGCTGTAAGACAAATAGCATATCGTTATGAAACATTTCGAATTTTCCCATTTTCCCACAGGAGCTATGGAGTGACCTTGACAATCGCGAAGGTCGTGGGTAAGGACTGGAAAAATATTATGGGCATAGCGTGGCATAGCGTTGTTTTTCTTGTATGGTAAATGTATAAAAACTATGATCAAACGTCAAGTAAAAACTCCACTAAATTAGGCACTGTATGTGTCTTTAAAGACAATATAAATATCCAAAATAATCTCAATTTAATATAATCACAATAAAAAATATCATAAAAAAAAAGACGGGTTGCACTCCGGGAGTGCTGGCAGAAGTGAAAACTTGATTATTAGCGTTGAGCATGTTTGATATTTTGGAATGGTATCCGTCTTACGCTTTTTCGATCAGGTCACGTGTCCTGACGCGAGTTTAAGATTTTATACCCATTACAGAAAAAGTGCTCAACGCCGCTAAAGAAGTTTTCACTTCAAAAATTAAAGTCACTAAACCCCCCCTTTATATGCATTGAAATAAATTTTTATGTATACTAGATAAGTGTATATGGCTAGGTTAATGCGTACTAAAGTTCAGTGATTTGTAGCTCGTAAAAATCAGTCGGGTTTTCACAGTAAAATCATTATGTAAACACAGCTTACTGATAAACATTCGATGGACTGAGAAATGTAGTGTCATCTCTTTCGCACTCAAAGTTCTCATGGTTCAAGCACCCTTGGTGTATGGCTTAAATTATAAGAGGTAGAAATAATAAAATAATTTTTTGGTGTTATATGGACCTGAACAAAAATCCATACTTAATATTATAAATGCGAAAATAATTCTGTCTGTCTGTCTGTTACTCAATCACGCCAATTTGCATGAAATTTGGTATGGAGATATTTTAATACCCGAGAAAGGACATAGGCTACCTTTTATTGCGAAATATGTACCACGGGCGAAGCCGGGGCGGACCACTAGTTTTATATAAGTAACATTCTTAGCATTATGTATTTTTTTAATATTAATTGGTAAAGCGGTAATGAGCTTTTTCGTTTGAACCTAAGTTTATGTAAAAGTTTAACACGCATCTGTTAAGCAGTTAATTGTTAAGCAGTCATCAAGTTATCTACTGATGAGAATAGATAATTAAGATGCACGAGTGTTCTATATTATTTCATATAGATAATAACGGTATAGGAACGGTATGGTAAAGAACGAAAACTCAAGTAAACTTTTATTAATTTTATTGCAAAATAAACTTCAATTATATCTCATATCTTTTCATCTGCAGTGCTACAGACTTGACAGTCGACACGCCATTTGAAACACCGAGGACAACACCTGTAAAAGAAAATGTATTAAAGTTTAGCATGCATTAATATTATGCGTGTGTATATTTTGGAAAGGACTCCATTTACGGAATTCGTGAAATAATAAGCTCAATATAAAAAAACGCAAATAATACTACCTAGTCACTACCTACTTTAAAATATATTGTAGTCTTCTCTTTGAATCGTGAAAATAAGGAAAATTATTATTTATTCAACTATTCTTTTTACAGACACAAAATAAATTTCATGTGTTTCAACACATGAAATTTATTTTTACACAGACCTTATTGCTTATAAGCGATTAAGACTTAAACAAATAAAAGTGCTAATGTGTTCCAAACCGCTTCCGCCTGTCCCACGACCCCCACCCCACAACGCACGCGCGGTCCACATTATCCCCAGAGCAAAAACATCTGACATGCGTATTACCTTTTTTTCTGTGCTTAATTACGCCCAAACTTTCGCCTGGCAATAACTAACGTGGCAATAATATCGCACTTGGCCCTGGGGAATCGAAATGATATTTAAGAAGAATCTTTCTATTGCTATGTAGGATTTTGGCGTAGACATTGATGCAAGGCTTGTACAACTGAAAATTAAGATTAAACTGACTGACCCAGTCATTTTTCTTAAGAAAGACGTTTGCTAAGTGTGCGCGGAGAATGACAGAACATCTACCCCATGAAACAAATAAAATGCCATTACACTTTACCATAAACCTTAAAACAAATACAGTGAAACCTTTCCTACCTACCTATTTAACAAACCGCACTATTACCGATTCATCCGTTTGGGAGCTACGATGTAGGTTACGAATGTACAAACGTATGTTTTCATTGATAGTTCAAAAGTTAAATAGCACGTATAATAAATCACTTCATTACCCATTAAGATTTAATGGAAGTTCTCCTTTAATAGGAAAACAGAATTCCACTTAAAATTACTACTAGTGCGTGTTACCGGTTCTTACTTCTTACCTGTACAAATTGTCCTATGAACTGCTGATGGATATATAAATAAACACATCTTCTTACAGGGCGTCATATTGTTTACAACAAATCCTATCTATAAAGTTATTAAAAATATGATCCTGCGAATATGAATGTTTGCTATTTATTTCATGCAAAAACTAGTGAACCGATTGAAGCGTATGGCATAAAATAAAAATTTAAAATTAAATTATAATGGATGGAATCTGGCTACGCATTCCTGCAAATTGAATATGTAGTCAGATTTTGAATTGAAATAACATTTTTAGTCATAAAATGTCAACTGCTGTATAAAAGCCTCTCTCGAAGACTTTTCAAGAAGGGGCGGTCACCAGCGGCCTGCATAAAGCTGCACTCTGCCACCTTGATAACTTCTTCTGTTCATTTAGTTGGAAGCCTTTCTATGTTGTGTCGTCCTGCAACATAGCATATAGGTTTTTTCGCACCACGAGGGATCTTCCAGGATGACATTACTAGCACATAATAGTATGATATAACGATTGAATAATAATAACTTTTGGACAAGCTTCCTAAAATATTATTTGCTTATTAAATCAGATGTATCATAGAATATTTTCTGACACAAAACAAAGCCGTGTTACCGTAATTTTAAAAATCTAGGCCGCCCAAACAAAAACAATCCGGCCAAAACATTCTAATCAAATTGAAATCATCAATAAAACAGGAACGGAATGAATAAGGCATCGCTAGGCATCCACGGACGTAAACAAAAAACGCTCAAACAGAACAACCTTCTAACTGGGACTCCTTTGAATTTTTAACCGAAAGTCCCATCTCTCAGTTATAGACTAAGAGAGGGAGGACATTTTTTTGTCAACAAATAATTGTACTTAAATTTTACAAATGAACAATATAACACTTTAACTATGGGAAGGTAATACAGAAATAAGAGGCAGTTATTAAAATTATTTGTTTAAATGAGTATATATACAAAAAACATCAGAGATTTTAGTTAAAATATACTGATTACTGAAATAAATATGTACATGTTATCAAAAAAGAGTGATAAAAACGTACGGAATTTTCCACACTTAGTCCAAAAGGAATATTAAAATCAAAGCATTAAGAAAAATACTTGAAAGAAGTGAATAAAATTGTAATAAAGTATAAAAAGCAAATTAGATTAGTAACGTGATAGCTAAGTAAATAACATCGTAATATTTCGCAATAATTACTGCGAATTTTATTCCCTTGAGAGATTTACGAAAATGATGATATTATTTGAGAAGCTTCAGAATGTAGGTCTTCTGAACTTAACCCAATTATATGATAGCTTCGACTGAATAGTGTTATGGTTATATGATTAATATACATTTTAATTAATGATATACCTCGATCAATTTAAATCTTTTCTCTAACTATGTGTTTACTAATCAGTCACATATTAATTAAAACTTTATTTAAACAACTTGTTAATTAATACGATCTTTATTAATAAATCATCATCATCATCATCATCAGCCCATATACGTTCCCACTGCTGGGACACCGGCATTTAATACTTTACTTAAAATTTAAATATGATTTCAAATTTCTGAATTCCTTAGTATACTTGTGAGATAAAAATAAAAATTAGAAAACTAAATTTTCAAAATCGTCAATATAATACATATAAAGTATATTACTATTGTGATAACGTTATATAGTACATTATAGCTACTCGTGTATTATTCGCTGGCAAATAATACTCAATGTTTAGTGAAAACAAAGAAAATAACAAGAAAATAAAACGCTAAAATAATAATAAATGGTAAGCCCAATAAAGCGTTTCTTAGTATTGTTACTGAGCGTTTATTTAGATGAATTTATACATCACTTCTTGGTATTTTACTAGCTCTCAATACAAAATATGTAAATTAAAAATAACCTTCAAAGTCTATATCTTCCTTTATATTGCTTTTCAGTTAAATTAATGCTAGATATTATCTGTAGAGAATTACATTAGTCACCGATTGATACATTATCTGCAACAATACAATAATGATTTGTAGATGTTGGTATAATTAAATAGAATTAAAAGTCACTTAATTACCTGCAAAAACCGTCCTATATCGTTAAAATCGAAGTATAGGTCCAACATATTGGCGCCATACTACGATTAAAATTTGAAATAGTACAGGTGTGTTTTTAATCTAATTTATTCAAACAGAAAATACTACAACATTTCCCATTACTATTATTTATTTCAAAATATTACGTATTTAGTTGTGTTCTTATTTATTTACATTAGAAACACAATCAGTTTATACCACCAGCTCTCACACTTCATCCGTCTAAATTGAAAAAAGGCACCGCGCCACATAAATTCTGACTCCCGCACCAGATTTGTTCTTTTCTGAGACGTTTTTTACTTTTCTCCTTTATTTACAAACTTCGCAATGCAATTAGTGATCGCCCAACTGTATGTCCAATTAGTAAAGTTAAGCCTAAACTATACATTTTTTCACGTTATACAATTTACGGAAAATCACGAAAAAATTTGAGAACTTTTGATTGGTCGTAAAGTTGGGAAAGATTAACGATTTATACATATTACATAAGCAATAACTACGGCTTATGTATTGAAACTTTGGGCAACATTTTTAACAACTCACTCAGTATATAAACGTACGCAATGAAATGGTAAAGTTATATAAAGAATAACAATTTTATATTCAAACCAATTTGCAACATGTTACATAAAAGTTTATAATAATTATAAGTACAATCAGGTTTAGGTATACCAATTTTTTTTGTTGTATTGGGATTCCCTCTATTTTTAAATTTCATTTATTTCAGATTTTCTGTTCAAAAGGTTTTGAGTTATGGAGGAGTACAACAAAAGTCGCTTGAAATGGTTCGTATACAGCGCTGAGACGTATTTTGTTTGAACTTGGCTCATGCTGCATATTTAGATACGAAAAATCTATACACAAAAAATATGTAGAACCAAACTAGCATTCGTCTGGATTATCCGTATTAAAAATATAACATGATTGATACAGCCGTCAGCGACTAATCGTGACGGATGTCAGGACCGGCCGGACGGACGACGGATTGTGGCTGTCACAACCGGATATTAGAACTGTAAATTTATTTAATAAAAACTATATTTTTGCCTGTGTTTTTGCGATAATGTTATTTTTACGCTGTGGATGGCTATCCGCTATGTAACATGAAGGCTATAAAACCATTCTGTCCATTTTATTAAAGTTGTTTTTCGTTAGCGTATGTTATGACGTTCAAAATCATAATCTTAAATAATGAGAAATTTAAGAGCGAACAAAACTTAATTGCGTGATCTATATATTATTATTTTTTTACAATATCGCTGGGGATAGTATCTATTTCTTATAAAAGCGTCTTCTTAACATCCGTATAATTTTTAAATATGTATATAATATAGTTATTATGTTTTAATTAGTACATATGGAGAATTTGTTTTTAAAACAATATTACATACATAAAGAAATATCTAAAGCAATTCGAAGATAAATTACATTGTAAAAAGACTCCAGAAGGTTCTACGATTCCCTCGCTGTAGCACCTCACGGCCTACTAGACTAACCCGTGTCACTGTCAAATTTGATACGACTCAATTATAAACAAAAAAAATCGTTTTTTTACGCTAAAATCGTAATCTTATACATTTTGGAAGAATAAAAAAAATTCGATCATGAGTCGGGATTTGGCGTGATATTTTTTTTTAATCTTCAAAACTTGTGATTTATAAAGAATTTGAATGCTTTAAAACTAAAATATCAAATTCATCGTAATTTTATTTTAAAAGATATTCTACCCTAAAATATTCCTAAGTACAAAACTATTTATACCAAAAAACTAATTTATGGTATATCAATGAGCTATATTACGAAGGTTAAGGTGATTTATTAAAATGTAATATAAAGGTTTTAATAAGCGCTAATACAAGTTAATTGGGAAGTTAAAAGGAATCCGTAGCTTATATTGTTGAACGCACGCTACGAAATTAAATTTTAATCAAAACATTGTTTGCTGAGTTAGCGGACATAAATAAATTTGCAAACATTTTCGTATCATAGTCTAGGAGATGGTGACGAAATTTTGATGCTTTCATTTTATACCTAAGCGTTGATAAGAGAACATGCAAGCAATAATAATAAGATTGAATCTTAAACGAAAACTGTGCAAAATAAGTTTCAATCTCAACTGAAACATTTATATTAAATTCATCAATCAAGTTAACATAGAAATTAATCTTCAGTATTAATATTAATAATCTGCAAAAGCAATTAGACAAATGGCCGAATTTTATCAAAATTAAAATGGCTTCAAACAACCAGACAAAGTTTTTAATTAAATAGTGTTATGTCTATTTATCGATTTAATTAAACTTCAAAGTACCCTGTTCAGGTATACACTTTAAGATTAGAAAGTACAAATAAAAAAAGTAATTCATTCTAACTGTAATAATATTATAATTGCAAAAGTAACTCTGTCTGTCTGTCTGAACTGAACCAATTTGCATAAAATTTGGAATAAGTCTTTGGATTAATCTCCAAGCATAACATCACATTTGATATGTATGTCACCAGCCAACTCGTAGACTATCTCTTTCCTTGTATTTTCCTTGTACATAAATTGTATTATATTGTATTGTTATGTTCTCTATCTCTTTGCCTATCTGGAGATCAGATTTATCCTCCACCGTTTGATGTGGCGTTTGCGGCTGTCAGACTTTGTCCTTCGTAAAACTAATTCGCTTTTGGTCCGGGAGCCAGCAGCAGATTTTATGACCAAGTTCCTCTCAAGCGGTAATTAGTAAAATGCATCAAAGTATAGTATTATGAAGCCTCGTGAACGTCAGTTGGAGCTCGGTTGGGGGGAAGAGCGGTTGTAGCCTCCCGTATCAGCTGACGGTTTTTCCACCAAGATACAGCCAGCTGACATATATATTTATCCACAGTTACATATAAGCTATCATCAGGTAAATTTTTGTTTGAGAGGAAATAACGGAAAATAAATTTTTTTTTAAATTTAACTTTCATGTTCGAGACACCAGCTGACGTATAATACACCATGTTGTAACCAGCTGACTATTTTTTTTCGTTGAGATATTGGGTTAGCTACAATTTGACAAATTTTTAGCTGAGAGGAAATGAATGAATGAATGTATTTTTTTTCCTATGTGCGTGGGAGGCTACAACCGCTCACCCCCCCAACCGAGCGCCAGCTGACGTTCACGAGGCTTTATAATACTATACTCTCATGCGTCTGACGAATTATCTCTTGAGAGGAAATAATGAACCAAATTTGCACCTGGCTCCCTAACCATTTGTTTCGCTCACAAATGTAGGTATGCATACTTATATTACAATTATGTAAGTCTGTCAGTTACATTGTGACAACTATAGCACCGATTTGGATGAATTTTCGTAGGAAGGTAGTTAAAAACTCGAACATTAATTAATTCAAGTAGAGTTCATTAAAATCTTAATTATACTTAATATTATATCTATTGCGTAGGGTGTGTACTCGACTCAAATTACATCTATTTCAGAAAACGATTTCCTAGAAATTACAAGAAAATATATTTTCTATGCTATTTTTCTGATGAATATATTTATTGTTTAATTTATTATAATCAGTTCGGGTTGATTCTATATTATTATTCATTTATCTTAAATTTTTACTGATATAATATTATTTTATTTTATACTTAAGTAGGTATTTTTCATAATATTGAAATAATATCATTAGAAGATTATTACTTATTGATAACTTAGCTGAATAAGATTTTTTAATTAGTTAAGCAAGCCATAGGCTTTATTTGTTCTATTAATTTCTACGCCCACGTTGGATTACGTTCTCGAAATTTGTATAAAAATTATTTCATAATACATTTTTAATACTGAGGCTTTCATACATTACCTAAAAAATGATAAGAAATCTAAATACATAAACAACAATCAACGCTCTTTACAAATCGTCATCTACAGCTATACTCTATAGGTATCTATTTAATATAGATTTGAATCATTCATTTGACACCCACAAAATGATCACACATACCAAGTTTGTTATAATTACATTACCAAAACTTCGTACTCGTGTTTACGTAATTTCCTTTACCCTTCACTGAGTGAATTGTTTTGATGACGGTTCCATCGCTTGACAATTTTATAAATGACTTGATGCACGTGTACAAGATAATGTTTTTGAAATGAACCATTTTATCTTAAATAAAAAAATTTAGGTAATAAATATATGAAGAAAAATAATAATCAAACTGTGATTAATTTTCTATTGAAGTCGACCAATATATGTAATCAATTTTTACTTAAAACGTGATAAAAATATGGATAAAATAAAAGATGTTATAATATAGATATAAACATTTTATATTTTACTAGCGGTCCGCCCCGGCTTCGCCCGTGGTACATATGAAAAATAGATGTTGGCCGATTCTCAGACTTACCCGATATGCACAGAAAATTTCATGAGAATCGGTCCACCCGTTTCGGAGGAGTATGCAGACTAACATTGTGACACGAGAATTTTATATATAAGATAGGTCATTTATAAGTCATATTATAAATTAAATTATTATAAAAGTCCGGCTCCTGTTTTCCAAGAAAGACGCGAATAGATGATATTCAAAGAAATGTTAATAAACTTGCACTTGGAGTTAACAACTTGTTATAGATATATTGATTATTTTTTTATTTGTTTATGTAATAAAAATAAACTTCAACTTCGTACTTTATTTGAAAACCATTATCCTAACACATTACTCACATCACATGCGAATATATTGCAGTTCTAAAAGTATCAAATAGAACCGAATAACATTTCCTTGTTTGTTCTATCAATCAATCAATCAAAAAGTATTATTTCCAAGTTTATAAACTTGCATACATTTTCCTCTACCGTGTATATTAAGCACTCTACAAAATTCCACAGCAAAATATACAAAATCGGGTTATCTTCCAACCACATTCATCAAATCTTATTATACAAAAACTGGATTAGTACCTACATAATATTAAGCCATGATAAGAATTAATGGTTCAGAATAATTAATTCCGCCAAAATTCGGGAAAATATTATATTGCACGTGGCACGTCAGCTGAAATCTACAGTATTACCAGCTTAGTCTTAACAATTTAATATTAAAACAAGGAGTCAGCGTCAAAACTTCGTGCCTTAAGTGCGAGATCAGGAATTGCCGAGTGCGTTTGAATTAATTAATTTGTACTGTTTAAAATTATATTTTGTGCTATTAAAAGATGAAGAATGTGCTGGAAGTCTCAAACTATCAAATAACTCAACCAGAATATACCTATCTGCATTTAAGAAGTAGGTACTTTCGTACTTACATTGAGACATTCACTTATCATTTTTACTGTTTTCATCAGTTTCTAAAATAAATAGTTATTAATTTTTTATTCGCTTGTCTCGATCAGTGACTGTGGATAATTTAATAAAAAAAGTTAATTTGCAAATATTTAATAAAGTATATGTTATGTTATTTTCTATTCAAAACTCTCAAAAAGGTTGAATATAGATAATTTCTCCGATGCGATACTTTGCTTTTAAACCTCATAATAAGCCTTTATACAGAGATAACTTCCTACACGGTCTTCTTAACAAATTGTATATTTCTCGTAAAATTTTAAATAGTAATTTTTTAAAGGAAAAGTAAATTATTTAAATAATTTATATAATTTCCCTAGTACTAGTATCACTCAGGCACACTCATGCACTTGACGACACCTCTCAAGCAGAACCCTTCAAGCTGTGCTACAGACCTAAGAAATATAAATACAAATGTTTCTTTTCGTTTTTTAGCATTAAATGTGTTAAAAAATACGTTTAAAGAGTTTTAACGGATTTCAAAGACTAATTTACTAGATTTATTTATACGATTTATCCCGCAGACGTAGGTCTTTTATTATTATATATTATAAGTGAAGTCTCATGTCCCCAAGTGGGGTAAGGGGCAGATGCGTTATACATTTGTTTCACTGATCGATTTTCTTAAGGCCCTTCGCTCATGGAGCTACTCAAAAATGACTGAACTAATCAGTAATTACGATTACAAACCAGTTACAAATTGTATCTCGCATACAACGCTACTCAAGTTATAAGGTTTTCAGTCACTTCTGTTATTTGCTCGTTCATTTTTATCATAAAAAACAAAGAAACTCGGGAAACCAGTAGCGTGGAGACCGGCACGACGTGTCGCGCGTGATTGGTTGCTAACGCGTTACTTACCAGTTAGTAACTAGTCGCGTCGTGTGCGAATTTCAATAGAACATGTATGGGCTGTGACGCTCAGGCAACTCGTTAGTAATTTGAGTTTGTGACTAGTTCTTTTTGAGTAGCTCCATGAGCGAAAGGCCTAAGGCAATTACATGGTTCAACGACCTTAATGATTCTGTCACTATATTTGAATTTGTTTTTTTAACCGCCCTCTATAATATACATCATTGTTGAAGTAAAAGTGACCAAAGATTATGGAATTGTAAAATGTATCGTATTGTATCGTAATGTGTTAGTGGTTTCTACCTAATTTATGTTTTCTCTGAGAGGCAGTAACATATTACATTTATGAATAGTAAATATTGTGTACTATGTATGTTGTAAATGTAATGTAGGAAGACTCATCTTTCAACATTAACCGTTATAAGCAAAGTCTCTACTACATGACCCATTCTGGAGACCTTAAGATGACTAAGCAAGTAATTATAAGTTCTAGAGTGGGGAACAGTTAAGAAAACACCGATTTAGAAATTAATTTTATTCAAAACGGACTCTACTATATTCTGGAGACCTGATGATGGTTAGGGTGGAGAACATCTCACCTACAGAGATATAAAAGATGGAGTACATTATTTGACGTGATTCTATAGAACGGCCTCTACCATGTCATGGTGTATCGAATGGTAATGGGACAAGAAATCACGTCTTTTTCGACTTGTTATGTATTTTGTAGTTAGTTCGGGGTTAATTTTTTAAATCCCTTACGTCTTTGAAATGATGACGAGAAAAAAAATGTGTTTCGATTTTTAATCATTAAAATATTATACCCCTTTAAGAGTTTGGTGCCTATTTATCGACTATATAGCAGCTTAAAATCAAAAATATTATAACGTGTTTTAAACTGAGTTTATTTTTTTCTACTGTTTATCTTTGAACACATTACAAAATGAGTGATTTTCCTGCGACTGAAGTTACCAGAGCCTATGACTATGACTGATATGGGTCATACCTTCCGTTCAAAGAATACAGTGTTAGTTGTGTCGGTATCTATGGTCTATTACAATGTTCAACGCTATAGTTAAACAGTCTTACATATTATGTTGGCGAAGGCAAGGAAGAAATTGGGCAACTTGGAATTGGTTTTATAAGGGTGCAAACTTGGATAATTTATTTTGTTGTGGCTTTGGAAAAAATGCATGTGACGTGTGTAGATCAGTACCACCATGTCATGGCAACAGGAAAATTATAGTACAGTTGAAGATTAAAGGTATTCGAGAAGGAAATAAAACCTACCCAGTACGAGTTAGACTCGCGCGCTGAGGGCTCCGATCAAATCTATTTTTTATGATGCTGTAACTTTAAATTTATGTTTTTTAGCATTGTTTCCATTATTTGTGTCTATAAGACATTGCCGACATCTGATTTAACAAGCATCACTCACGACGTCCAACTAGTTAGCGAATTTATAGCCCTTTGAACAGAGCGGATAGAACGTTCGGCATATTGTTGGATGACGAGTTGTTCTTTAGTCATTCAATTACATGTGGTCATTCAATAATCGCTCTAGTCTTCAATCAAATAGCAGACCAGCTGCAGCAGCTCCAGATGACTGCGACATATTATCTAGTATCTTATTAAAATCCTCTGATTAAACAGATTTCCCAGAGAGTTGACGTCTTCAGAAGAGTTTTCGCTCTCGTGAAGTAAAAATTTAACAAAAAAATAATATTGAAAAAACCTTCGTTTTTCTTATAAATATATTTATAATGAAACCTTATTTGATTATTATTATCCCGAATGTTGGGTTGTAGAAAAAAAACGCGTTCGTCACAATTCATATTTTATTATTCCTTCACTTGGTACATTCATTTGATAGTTTTCTTAAATCTTACATAAATCACAAGGCACGGCTATGGCACTTATAGACCGCACTGGTCGGCTGTTTAAGATCAATTGGCTCGCTGATCGTCTCTTCAAAAAATGTAAGCGATCGACTGACAACTAACCAACTGGAGGGGAGGGCGGTAGATTATAAATACCAGAAAACCTTGTCGATGGAAATGTTCTATGTATGATTTTAAAATTTGTAACACGAATCTATTTCTTTTTTCCTCGGAGAGTCACTGCAAAGGAATTATTGTTATATGTATATTGTATAATTTATATTTTTATGAATCACTAGCTTTCAAAGAAAAACTCGCATAGTTCCCGTTCCCGTGGAAAATCCGGGATAAAACCTATCCTATATTACTCGTGGATAATGTAGCTTTTGAATGGTGAAAGAATTTTTAAAATCGGTCAAGTAGTTTATGAGCCTATTCATTACAATCAAACAAACAAACAAAGTTTTCCTCTTTATAATATTAGTGTAGAAGAAATCATCGGTTCACCCAGTTAAAAGTGCGGAACCAACAAAAAATTCAGTTGAATTGAGAATTTCGTCCTATAATGGCGTCGGCTAAAAATGTTGCTATACGTTTAGGTATGTCAGTTTTGACTTTCCTACGATTTTATACAATAATATAAAATTAAATGATTTTATACAATATAAAAAAAAAATGCTGATTTTCGGCGGTATGGCGACCATTTGGAACTGTCTGAAAAGTATGGCATGGCGATTTTCGTACATGGCTACTGGACGATGATTACCTGTGCAAAAATTAGCCTGGTACAAATGGTTGATTTTTTTTAAATCAACGCATTCACGTCGGTATTGTGGGCTGTAAATTACACCGGAAAAGTATGGCATGACACTACCGCCTACTTCTTTTTTATGGGCTATCGGTAAATCCTAAAATTTTTGTGTTACAAATCGTTTGCCTTCCGTAATTTATCCGACGAGTTCGACTAACGCCCACGCGACTAGTCTGCCGGTACCACTGTTCTGACCATGATTTTTCTTTTTGTCATTACGTACTAAGACCACTGTAGAACCGCCATCCTGTTACAAATGACCCAAAATTTTGTGTCAGTATCTCCCGGCTTTGGATTGTTTTGGACCCTTAAAATATACGATAGAACAGCAATTAATCTTTTTAAAAAAATATTCAAGACACAGGGAAAGTCTGGTTACTGTTTTATAGGTATGTGCTTTCTGATAATATTTTACTGTCAAAAATTATCAACACTGGATATTATTCAATGACGCCTTTCAAAAACAAAACTAATTTACAAACAGATTTTTATATCTTTACATACCTATTTTTAACTTTCTTTTCATGAACTGCTCATGTAAATACCTATTACAATCTGGTTTAATTTAACAAAGCATTCAATTCGGTGAATTTTAGCGTTATTTTGCAAAAAAAACCGCACGTACAGTCCCCCGTCCGAGTCGAACTGACACCGTCAAATTTCGTCGAAAATATGCAATAGAGGTGAGGTTTTATGTGGGTTTTATTATAAATTCGAGTTTTTTCTTGATAATTTAACGATAATAATGAAAATTGAAAAAACAATCAATACAAATTGTTACAAATATCATAACATATTTTTTGGTATAAATTTCATGTATAAATATGTAGCCGTTTTCCTAACAAAATGCGTTTTATGTTCAAAAAGGGGTTGATTTGTATGTATTTTTTTATGTTTAGGCCGTTCTAAAATGAAAAGTAAACAATACACTTTGTTAATTATATCCTTGAGTATCACATATATTTTTTTTAGCACAATCGTACCAACAGTTTCCTCAACAAAATTCAATATGTATAAGGTGTTTTTCGGTTTTGACCATAGTAATCCCCTTAAGAACAAGTAAGTGATCAGCCTTCTGTGTCCTACCAGACCGAGACATTTTTTTTTTCTTCGTCTCCACCGGGAATCGAACCCAGTACCCCTCAGTGCTACGGTCACGCGTCAACCACTGTACCAAGGAAGCGGTCATTATATATTATAATGTTTATTATTAGCAAAGACCGTTGACAATACAATAATTTCATGAGTAACTATACCACAGATTACTAAATTTCTAGATACTTTAAAAATAGCGTGGTTTGGTAGCGTGATTACTTTAAATACAAAATGGATTTTCATTTCTTTCAAAAGCACACTCATAGTTGTATACAAGCGCAGTTATAGTTATTTTCACCCTTATAACACATTCAATATTCATTACGCTTACCTTCAGTAAACTATTCTTCTATAAAAACTTACTAAAGGCTGTACATACAATTGTATCGATTGAGTGTACACCCACCCTTATTCTATTCATCAATTGATATTTTCCCCTCTACAACGTGGAAATCAATGACCGTATAACCTAAAAATAAACTGAAAAGAATCAGTCAGCTGACCAGTAACCTGAAAAAAAATAGATGATTATTACAAGTATATTAAAATGCTATTCAATAAGTTGCTATTAAATTGTTTATTAATATATATGAATAAAACTTGAGCTTTCATATTATATCATTTATTTAGGAAACATATTATATTTTGTGTTATACCAGAAAAGTTTAATATTCTAAGAAAAGCAGGAATAATAATCCATACTAATATTATAAATGCGAAAGTAACTCTGTCTGTCTGTCTGTTACTCAATCACGCCTAAACTACTGAACCAATTTTCATGAAATTTGGTATGGAGATATTTTGATACCCGAGAAAGGACATAGGCTACTTTTTATCCCGGGAAAATGACGCAATCCCGGAATTCCCACGGGAACGGGAACTATGCGGGTTTTTCTTTGACTGCGCGGGCGAAGCCGCGGGCGGAAACCTAGTGTGACATAAATTAGCCTCTACTCCACTCAATAAACTAAATATGAACTCGACTATGTAAAACCGATCACATTCTACCTCCAACAGAATTCTCACAGAGTCAATCGCGATTTAAGTACAAACTAAAGACGTTACAGCGCGTAATAGAATGTACGATAAAATGTCCACATTATTCTTTAAGCGCAGTATAAGTGCCCAGCATTCACTATTCAGCAAATAAAAGAGCCGTTCCCTTGGATCTGACCGGATAATGGAAAAACAGAGGACGCCGAGGACTACAGGGAATACGGAGTTTTCTCTGTAATTTTGTAAGCTCTGCGGTTTTTAATCTTTGATTTGTCGTTCAGCGAAATGTTGCAATGAATGATTAATTTCTAATATGAATTAATAATGTTTAATTTTTGTTTTTATGACTTTAAAGAAAATATCTTGCATATATTTTAATTTGTTCATGTGAATTTATAAAGTTGTTAAAAGATAAGCAGTAAGTAAACTGAAATATGATCTATGTACCCACATTTAAGAAAAACAACAGTCCTCTTACTTAACTTTTGTTCGAAAAAATACAATTAAATAAATATACTGATTCAAATTCACACAAATTCACACCGAAAAACACCTCCAATAAGAAAAATACAATAATTATATTTTCTTAGTCTTTATAAATAGATATTTAATAAGTTATTTTTAATCGCAAGTCCACAGTCACCGTAGTCGAGCTATAGAGCGGAGTGTTCCGCCAAGATAAATGCGGTTTGCTGAACAAATATACAGTACATATTTATAAAATAGTTAGCAACTACTTAGAGCTACTCAGGCATTTATTTGTTTTTCTTCGAGAATTCAATTAACTTTTTATAACACACTTTGCGAGTTATAACTGTGATGCATTCTGTTTGTAGATATACTGATGTGATGTCGTAAAATATTAAGTGAAGTTTTTGATATAAAATTTGTGAAATCTGTTGATTACCCTCGATTTATATCTTATGAAATATAACAAAAATGTCATTTCCAAGCTAAACAGCTATTAAGTAATAAAAAATAAGTTATTGAGTGTAAAATTACTTTTTTTGACATTTTGGATTATTATGTATATTCGATAAATATTTATATGTACAATTAAGTAACTAGGTAATTGTTCTTTAATAAATTATTTAAAATTATATATCTACATTCTGCAATTAATAAATCAACACACCTAAAGACAAACTAAAATACATAATTCACATAACTTATTGATATAACTAATCCCCAAAAATCGTTCATTAGTGCATAATGCATCCTAATTCGGCGCCAAAATTCGATTACGTTGACATTACGTCATGCAGCACGCATTACGGCGGCCGATTTAATTCTAAATAATGGAGCTTATGCCTCCCGCTAATTAATATCCGCTAGCGTTTAGAACAAAGCATGTATTGGGTATCAAAAACACGATATTTAAACCGAATTTGTAATTCAAATGAGAGAGGGAAGAGAATTTATTCAATGGATATACAATGCGTTCATATTTTCATTTGTTTCTTGTCAATGAAGAATGGAATAACAGATGCGTCATTTGAAATGGACTATTCATTTTAATTTAAACCCGAAGAGTTTGTTTATTTGAACGCGCTCATCTCAGAAACTACAGAACCGATTTCAAAAATTCTTTCACCATTTGGATCCATATACGACGTAAGTGGTCACTAAGTAATATAGTCTATATAATATGTACCGCGGGCGAAGCTGGAGACCGCTAGTAAAACAATAAGCGCTAATGTGTTGAAAATAGAGTGCTGCCCTAAAATAGGCATTGTCTATTTTGGGCTAGCAACCTATTGTAGTACACTCATGGATATATAAATAGAATGGGATGATACCAGGAATAAATGAGAGTACTCTCAAGTTTTTGTTTCATTGTATTTTACTTTTGATGGTGTAGCCCACACCATGTCGATTTACAAACAAAAAAAATGTGTGCGTGTACTAGTGTACACACGTAAGAAGTGAAACTTCTTTATGATCTTATTTTTCAAAAAATAATTTACTTACTATATGCAACTTTACAGAAATACGCCGAATCACGCGTGGTAGGTTTAAGAAAAAGATGGCGCGTAACGGAAAAATGTCACGCGTAACGAAAAAATGTTACAATAAATTTTTTTCCAACCCCGATAAAGAAGTTTCACTTCAATACCATTATTAACTGTCCACCCAAAACAATAAAACACGGGTTAAATCAAATAAAACATCTTTATTTTGCTTGAATATGGTAAATAAGGTGTTAGGTACAATATTTTTTATCATATTATGTACTGCGAAATTTTATGATATTTATATTATCATATTGATGCTTTGATGTTTATGTTTATTTCGTATATTTATTCGTTACGAGAGTTAATTGTAAGTATTAAGTAATAAAAATACTTCAGCCTAATGCAAATCAGTGTCTTGTTTTTTTACATGAAAAATACTGATTCATTATTAATTGTGGAGGATAATCCCTCTTGACACATTTATTATAATTTATCTTGAAATAATTATTCCACCGGACTTCCTTTGTTACCTTTCGTTGTGCTCGGTTTTTCGAAAATTTAATCGTTGTTATAAAGGGACATGTTATTATTTCAAAATAAAAATATTTAACATATTACATTGAGATAATATGAATATGGAGACGATACCGCCTACACCACTTATGTTCCACTCAACATACGTCATGTGG
>CAJQZN010021152.1:2908-16647 GCA_907164685.1 Colias eurytheme
AAATTAAGCTCTCCATGCGATTAGAGCTTTTTGTGAAAATTAAGCTCACCGTGCGATTAGAGCTTTTTGTGAAAATTAAGCTTTCCGTGCGAATAGAGCTTTTTGTGAAAATTAAGCTCTCCGTGCGATTAGAACTTTTTGTGAAAATTAAGCTCTCCATGCGATTAGAGCTTTTTGTGAAAATTAAGCTCTCCGTGCTATAAGTTTTTTGTGAAAATTAAGCTCTCCGTGCGATTAGAGCTTTTTTGTGAAAATTTAGCTTTCCGTGCGAATAGAACTTTTTGTGAAAATTAAGCTCTCCGTGCGATTAGAGCTTTTTGTGAAAATTAAGCTCTCCATGCGATTAGAGCTTTTTTGTGAAAATTAAGCTCTCCGTGCGATTAGAGCTTTTTGTGAAAATTAAGCTTTCCGTGCGATTAGAGCTTTTTGCGAAAATTAAGCTGTCCGTGCGATTAGAGATTTTTGTGAAAATTAAGCTTTCCGTGCGATTAAAGCTTTTTGTGAAAATTAAGCTCTCCGTGCGATGAGTTTTTTGTGAAAATTAAGCTCTCCGTGCGATTAGAGCTTTTTTGTGAAAATTTAGCTTTCCGTGCGATTAGAGTAAAAGCAATAAAAAGTGGCCTAGGTATGTCCTTTCTCGGGTATCAAAATATCTCTATACCAAATTTCATGCAAATTGGTTCAGTAGTTAAGGCGTGATTGAGTAACAGACAGACAGACAGAGTTACTTTCGCATTTATAATATTAGTATGTATTGATGACTATATTTACTAGACTTATATTTTTTGTCTATCAAATCTAAGATAAAAACTTAAAGCTAGAGTAGCGTCTATTCCATAGGGCCGGCGCCCACTGCCGGCACGGCATGGCATGGCAGGGCAGAGGTTTTTATTACTAATGAAGTTATTTTGAATCTTATTTAAATCAG
This sequence comes from Colias eurytheme, assembly GCA_907164685.1. NCBI lineage: Eukaryota > Metazoa > Arthropoda > Insecta > Lepidoptera > Pieridae > Colias > Colias eurytheme. Next base: position 3,837 of record CAJQZN010021152.1, read on the forward strand.
TTTAGAATTCAAGTTACTTTATTTCGATGCCACGATGCCGCGACGTGTCGCAGGATGCTGCAGCATGACGCGGCACGCCGCAGGATGCGGCGGCATGACGTGTCCTGCTGTTTCATTCCAAGGGATGCCGCGGCGCGCCATTGTACTCCACGAGGCGTATGCGTCACTTTGGGGTCGAGGAATTATGATTACTAGCTAGTTGAAATAAGGTTGAAAATTACTCAGCATTAGCGCGGAGCAAAACTGATGGATGCCAGAGTGGCTGGGCTTTTAGCAGGTTGCCACGGCATGCCACTGAATGCCGCGGGATGCCACTGCACGCCGCGGGATGCCATTGCACGCCGCGGGATGCCATTGCACGCCGCGGGATGCTCTGCCGTGTCATGCCGTGCCGTGCCGGCAGTGGGCGCCGGCCCTTATTGACTGCTGTGCTAATTAGTGATCCCTAATATTAAAAACAGATCTACAAACTTTTATTCATTGATTAAAATTATATTTTATTATGAATTTAGTTTCAGAAATGGCACTGTATCAACATTTTGTACAAAAACGAAATATCTAAACAAATTACATAATATTTGATTTAATTTAAAAGAAAAATATAATTAATCGTAATTTCCATAGATTCCAGATAACATTCAATGCAAAAACGACCTTATTGGGCGTACACACGTGGCACAGTCGCTTGTAAGAGAGAATGGTCAGATTTGGCTATTTGGACACACTGTTGATCTAGAATTGGATATTGCCACAGGAATTGGTAAGTTATATTCGTCTATATATTGTAATTTTCTAAACAAATTGATAAATAAAACAGAATATAAGAAAAAACTTCCAAGTTTGGTATTATAGGTCTGGTAAAAACTAAAAGCGCGCATTGCATACAATAATGTAAAGAACAATATTCTAAAAGGTCATTACTTATTATTGTCGAATATGTATTACCTACTTGTTAAAATATAAAAATCAATTTAGTACCAAATCTAGTTATTTAATTCTTATTTAAACCGTCATTGTTTGCTTTCTTTATTTTTTTTTATTTCAGATCCACCTCCACTAAAAATATTCTTCGAAGTCATATCCCAAGACTGGTGGCGAAGACACAGGACTGAGGGGTATAGCCATCTCGCTCTAACCTTACATCCCGGTATATATAAGGAACAGCTGTCCTGCTCTAGGCCAGAGGAATTGAATAAAATAGAGGCAGAGAGCAGAAGATTCTTTGTTGGCGGATGCCATTTGATTGAGGACTTGGAAGTTTTAGAGAAACCTCAGTTATATGTAAGTTAGTTGTCAATAATTTTAACTTGTCGCTATGGTGTAGTGGTTAATGTTTCCATAAACCCGTGAGATTACGGGTTCACAAGTTTTACGTTGCGTATCTTTTTGACTAGAAAGGAAATTGATCAGTGAAACAGATGTTAATTGTATGTTCTCAAAATCTATTTATTAGTTTTTGAGAAATAAACTTTCGCTTATAAGCAGTATGTAAAGACATTTAAGGTACTTTAATAATCGCATCTTATTATCTATAAAAAATAGTTTCATAAATTTCAGGCTGGCAACTTTAGAAACGTGCCAACCGGTACGATATCAGTCCACTGGAGTACAATAACCCAATCTCAGTCCCCTGGTCATCATTCCCCTGTACCTATAGCGTCTGGGTCAGCGCTATTACAGGGGGCTGATGCGGTTTTAAAGCAATATAAAAGAGCTAAAGCCACTTTAGCAGCGGCTACAAGAAATATTCGAGAGACAGGGGACTTATAGAAGTTTCTAGAGCCTTGGTAGGAATACTATTTTCAGATTCCATTTGGCTAAGTGTGATTTGTATTAAACATATTATGGTTGAATATTTTTGAGAAACGAATGTAAGTACAAATACTATCTGTAAATGTCGAGTCTACTTAGAATCCTGTGTTGTAGGTGTTATAAGAGCAAGTGTGAGTTGCACTATATATTTTATTACAGAGAGTAAAGATAATATGCTTTGCGAAATCTATACATTTTTTTATATATCCATATTCAAACTGAACTGTGCATTTGTTTTTTATTGTTAACAGATTGCTCAAAATGAAAATGTGTGAAAACTGAAATTTATTTAGTCATTATATACAATATAAGGGTAGCCGGTAGGGAAAGGTTTGGAAATGAAACAAATAAAATCTAGTCAAATTGTATATTCACTCAATAAACACATGTGATACTTATTAGTTATTGTTATTTTATTTCTACAGTTCCACATGAGGTAGCTATTAGATTTATTGTTATGAAAAGTTCTTCCTTTTACAATAAACACCAAAGACAACTTAGGGCCGATTTTTCAATGCTTGGATAAAACTTATCCGTCCAATAAAGTATTACACGATAGATAATATTAAAATGTCACGTAAACTGTCAAATACGGGCAATTAGAATACGTTTTTAAAATGGCAGTTTTATACATTATTCGACGAATAAGTTTTATCCAAGCATTGAAAAATCGGCCCTTAATAATAATTGTTGACAGATTAATTTATACAAGCTATTTTACATAAATTATAATGCCTTATAAAATATCTAACTCTACCCGTCTGACATATGCAACGCAGCTTACCGTCTCGATGTATTTTTTTATTTATCGTGTTTTACCCGCCAAAGTGACATGGAAATATAAAAAAAAGACGTGTGGCACTCGGGGACTGCCGTCTGCCGCGGTAAAGCTATTGCATGCTATGCCTTCAAGCCACACCTCCGCGCCCGTCCCCGTGGGGAGCGTGAGGTTTTTTCGTTAAGGCATTTCTGGATTCGGTCCCCGCGCTCAAGGCCCGCGATAGAAGCTATGCAATAGCTTAATAACTGTTCTGAAAATACTGAACTGTTCCATTCTATTGACATTGATTTTTTTTTAATTTATTGTATTTGATCCGCCAAGTGTATTGACATTGTTGTTTTTTTATTTATCCTCTATCCAACGAAACACATTTCTATTGGCCTCTAACAACATCACGCATGAGTTCAGTGACAGCAGCTATCCGTCTCGCTCTCGCGCGCCGTCTATCCATAGCGCGCGTCACTCGCCCGCTTCGCGCGCGTTTCATGGCGTGTTGCGTTGCGAACATCGCTCGCTTCGCCGCGTCTTGCGCTGCAAGTTCGTGCCGTTGGAGCGATGTCTCCCAGCTGCTGAGCGCGTTTGTTATGGCTACGCGCTGTAAAATAAAACTTGTGTGATTGCATTAAAATTGTCTTGCATGAAATATTCAATCTAATTAAGCTCTTAAGGCAATTTAAGGCCCATGCCCATAGACGCCAGAATTTAAATGTAATAATAATTGTTGAATTTGCAACATTCTGATGATTGAATTTAAAGATATGGTGGCAACTTTGGACTGTGACATCAAATAATAAGTAAACATTTTATGAGTTGGTAAGTTTGTACTTTAGTAGTACCGCATTTAAGATAAATCCTTATTTACTTCTTTTATTCTTAAAGAAAGCTTTTTGTTTGAACAAACAAGATACCTTGGAAGCATCCCGCAACATGGCGCAGCGACGTTGCCGCGCATCGTCCTCCTTCCTCTGCGCGTGCAGCAGCTCGATGCGGCGCCGCAGCGTATCCGCCGCGTCGAGCCGGCAACGCCGCTCCATTGCTAGCTGTATGCGCGCTTCTTCTTCCATTGCTTTGTCTATTAGTTTTGATATCTGAAAAGGAAATTGTTTGAGTTATTACAATCTAGTTATGTAATAATAAATATTAATGTGACAAAAATGCCTTTTAGTTCCTAAGGATTTTTGTAAGGTACATACATATTCAACTATGATAAATAGACATCGGATTATATGCACTAACAAAATGCCAAAATATGCATGCAAATATGCACTAAAAAAGGCCGAAATATGCACTAAAAACGACTGATATGCCTAAAATATGCACAATACAAAATTAAAAAACCTTTATTATTTTATATATTTAAATCAAAGATTGTACAAATACAGTGAAATTTTCATGAAATTTAGTATAGTTTTTGTGCCAATATACAATTAGGCATTTTTACCTAATTTTCGAGCGCAAATTTGTGACGTTTGTCACCCGCGAGCCCAGTTTTGCCACCTTAGACCTTTCCGGGCTAAATCTAGCCCTTTTTTGGAATTCAACCCATGTTTTAAGTTTTAGGGTAATCTAGCCCTATTTTGAATAGCTCAAAATTTACTTAAAATGGAGCCCATTTTGTAATTTTTCGCCATTTTACCATGCCAAAATAGGGTTTGTTTACTCGCTGAGCGTTCTGATTGGCTAATAAAGGTTAGTCGACCAATCAAAACTCCCGCTACTTAACGAAATATGCACTATTGGGGAAAAAGGCTAAAATATGCACTAACGCCGTAATTAGCGAGTTTTATGCATTTGCATATGCAAATATGCAAATGCATATAATCCGATGTCTAATGATAAACAATATAGTCAATAATCTTTATTCTAGTCCATTGTTAAAAATATCTATTAATTAAATAGGTTCAATTAGATCGACATGTGAAATTCATGCCGCCCAAAAGGCTGTAGAATAATTATTATGGTGAATAATATGTAAAGATAATATAAATATTATGTACCTCCTCGAAGCAATTTTCTTTGAGGTTTATCCTTTTTACATACCTTCTTATCTTCCTTCCAAGCCCTCAAGTCTGCGCTCCTCTGCTCCTTATACCTGATGCAGTCCAACAACTGTCCCCGCCTCGCCTGCTGTTCCGCCATCTTCTGGAACGTTCTGTACTCGTTCATGCTCCGCTCTTGCGCTCTCTTCTCGTGTAGATACCGTTTGTATTGTTCTGATATTTCTGCTTCCACCTAATTGATAAAATAAAGTATTTAATAACTGAAGTGAGCAGATTAGTATTTTACATTCTTTATTTTGCAGGATTTTCTGTTTTAACAAGCAAAATAGTGATTTGAATATATGCAAATAAATTGATAGAATGTGTCTACTGAACATCGAGTGGCCTATCTGTTCCTTTGGTTTTTTCTCCATTCAAATATAATGAGAGTAATGCTAATGAATAATGCGGTTAATTGAATTTGTATATTTGCTACATGAACATCTATGCCAGAAGAATTTATTCATTTGTCTGGTTAACGATGATCATTAAATTAACCTTTGCCACATTTATCGGTAGACATATAACTACCTGTAGAGTGTTTTTACTACTTACAAGTTCCCTCTCTTCCTTCTCTTTCAGCCACATCTTCTGGAAGTACTCCGCCAGCTTCTCCCTCTCCTGATTCTCTTCTCTCTTACGGGCCAGCGCTTGCAGCAGTTTGATGTCTCGTTCAGGAATCGACAGGACATCACTACTGGACGCATTTGTTGCGTCATAATCCAACGTACCAATGAGATCTGATGTTGTACTGTTATCTGTGAAATACGGTTCCATATTATAATATGATTTTGCAGGTGCATAATATTTCGTCCTATAATAAGATTGAATGTTGATGTGTGTAAAATTTTCGACGCCTGCCATTTAATAAATGCAATTATGTTCTGCTGAACATAATATATGCTGCTGCATAAGGTGCATGTTTATTTTAATAAATAACCTTTGTCTTTTTAAAATATTCTTTGTAATCATGCTTCTACTTATAAGGTATCTACTGGAAGTAAAACATTTTTATACATGAGTTTTATTTAATTTTGAACCGTATCCTCATATAATTCTAACACGCTCTACAATAGGCTCTACCACAGGGCTCTACCTTCAAAATTCAGCAATTCATTAGTTTGGCTTCATTGAAAAATTCGAAGTAAGTAGTCGTTCAACAGAATAGCTATACAGTAATATTCGCAATCATTACAAAACTAAGAAATTAGTTAGTTGCCTTTATTGCGTTGTGAAATCTTATTACTCTACACTGAGAAGAAATCGTAAAATTGTCTAATATTACGTGCCAAAAGTGCATTCAAAATTAAAAAAGAGTGTGTTTGCCGAGCACACATGTCAGAAATGAAACTTCTTTGGCAAGATTCAAAGATACTACAATCGTCGCCTTACTGCATGACGTGGACTTACTGCATGGTATTGCCATGGCGCGACCTTGAAATTTTACTCTCAACGCGCCTAAAGAACTTAAACACTTAAAGAAGTAGTTCAACAGAATACAAACCACTTACTATAAGAAATTCGTCTCGGTGAAGCCTTCCTTGGAGACACACAGTGCGAGCGACGTGGTGACTCTGTAATAATTTTATAACAAAACACCATTATGGCACTTCCTTATTTATATATTATCGTGGGAAAGGTACATGTAATAACTGCACTTGTCTCGTACAGAGCTATCTTACAAGTTTAAAATAAATAAAAATCTAAAGTCTAAACTATCTCTAAGTATTCTAAAGCATGACTATAGTCTACAGCTTTCTTGCGCTGTCTGAGAATGGTTGCTAATACTGTATCGATTAAATGTTGTGTAATAGGTTCTTCGAGTTTATTATAAAACTTTTAATAGACACTGCTACATAATGCGCTTTCTGTACTCAACATTAAATGAGAGGTTTTTAGGTCAAAAGTTTTTTGAAAATGATAACACACAATGTTGTAATCCTGGTCAATCAACACGCAGTATAAACTTTTCTGATGTTCAGGAATATTGTTTATATAGAAAATCCACGGAACAATGTTCAATATTTGTTTAATTGTTTCTTTAATAAATGTGTTTACCAATCCATTATTTTTACAGGTGGAATATAAATAATGTAGAGAACATTACATAAATAAAGCGCTGCCTACTGATAACTATTCATTCTGTCAAAATGATACCAATACAAGAGGCTATTATCAACGCGTTATCATTCTTTATCAGTGAAATATATCACACCTACGATATGCCAGTTTGAATTCTACCGTAAGCCGGTGATGACGTGTACACAATGGAGTCCAACAAAAAGGTGTATAAAAGGCCTGACGTGTTGAGGAAGTTAAATGCTGAAAATCTGCAGTTAATAGAACGCGGTTTGCTCGGCGACCTACCTGAGAGATTTAAACCGCAACCACCTGGCCCCGTACGAGGCAAATCCACAGACCTAGCTGTCCCCAAAACACATGGACTTCTTACGGCTTGTTTGCCAGTGCCAATGCTCGATTCACCTAGCTCGGTAAAATCATTAAATCTAGACGAAGACAAACCTGTATCACCCTTGAAGAAAACTTACAGCTTTCGGGAGAAATTTTCAAGAATCAGCTTCTTTGGCAAAGACAAAACGCACGAAAAGCCGAAATGGAAAAGCATCGTTGAAGAAGAACGAGATAAGGCGGTAAAATCAACTTTATCTAGTGTGTCAGAACAAAAAGAAGATAAGTCAGATCATGAGTTAAAATCGAATAAACGTTTTTGGTTCTTTAGGAACAGGGAGTTAGTTGATAAAAGAGAAAAGTCTACGCGACCTGTGTATACTCGCAGTAAGAGTTTTGAGTTTCTACCGAGAGCGGCTGCAGACTCGGAATTGCCTTATTCTAGGAAGACGTCCTTGTCTAAAAATCAATCTTATGCATTCGGCAGTAGCGATACAATGATGGATTCGTGGTCGTCCAATGAAAGCTTAGAACAATTAGCCAATGTGTATTACGATAAAGTCGATACGGTATATTTGAAGAGTATTCGAGAATTGCAAGATTCTGATCACAACTCGAGCATATCGACAGCGACATCATCGAGTGGTCTGGTAGTGAACATCATGAAGACGGATTCCGTCCAAGACTTATTGGACGAATTCCACAAAGCGATAGATATGTTTAGTGAAAATTATCAAAGTGATTGTGAACCGTACACTCAATCGTACACAAAGTTATCAGTGGAGGAGAAACGTAAGAGTTCTTCATTTAGTACGTTACCATCACCAAAAGTAGTGCAAGTGACGAAAATGAGTAAAGTGGATGATGATTTTAAGACTGAGTTATCTAAGATGATAGAAGTGAGACGGGCAAGTGAGAATGTTAGAACGGTTAGACGTGGTTCAGTGACTGATTGGTTTGTTTTGGAGGAGAATAATCCACCAGCAGAACCAGTAGTTACTGCAGTTAGTGAGGCAAATAAGTATAGAAGAGCGCAGAAGAAGCCAATGCAACGTGTTCGAAGGATCAGCTCTACAAAATATGTAAGTGCCTAGATACATCACACAACAGCAGTCCTTCTACATATCTATAACTACATTATCAATGATACTGTATTGAATTATTGTTATCTGATACTGTCTTATAGTATTACATTCCTGCTATTTTATATTTACTATTTAAACCTCTGTGCAAATGTATCGTCGTCTGTAATACTTAATTATTTGATCAATTCTAAAATTTTATCTCTTTATTGCATGAGTGTTTATTTTTAAAACAGACGCGGCTTCTAATCTCATCGCATGATGTTCATCTTCACCGCTTTGTTCACAGATTAAAAACTGGATAACTGCCTGTTTTTTGTGATAATCTTATTAAGTACTAGCGGTCCGCCCCGGCTTCGCCCGTGGTACATATTTACGTTTTCTCTACATAAAAACCATCCTCGTACTTCAAGGAATATAATAAAAAAAGAATTATCGAAATCGGTTCAGCCGTTCTCGAGTTATGCGCTTACCAACACATTTTGCGATTCATTTTTATATATAAGATATAGTTAGTAAAAAAGTATAGAGATATCAGCTTTTTCTCCAATCTCACAGGCATATAATTCAAGGTCCTAAAATTGTATAGGCCTTTGTTTTTAACAAATACTTTCTTCTTTATCTCCTTTACCCTTCACGTCGATAAGCATATTATTATTTATTATGACTGATATAAAACACGCAGAGAAAATAATACGAACACACTACGATTTTATCTGATCACTGATACATTTGACATATTACATTTTCTTAGATGGATTTATCTCTTGTTTATTTGCAATAAAATGAAAATTTAAATCATATTTTCGCTTTTACCCGGATGCGGAGGTTTTTTCAATTTTATAAGTAAAATTTGAAAAATCAATAAAAAAACAAATAAAATTTCACGGAGGTAGGTATGAAGTATGTATTGATAATGATGAATCAACTTGAACTATTAACATTTAATTAATTAATGCTTACGTCTTTAATTACATTTTAACGATGTTGATACCTTTGTTCAATATATACAGAATCTAGGTGAAAGTCCTTTAAATACAACAATAGTTTTTCACATCGGGGTCAACGAAAATCATTCCATGTTTATTTAACCATTTAGGTAACTACTCGTGAATATTATACCAAGGATATTTGGATGCAGCCTGCAGGAAGATAAGTAGTAGATAAGTATACCTACCTATCTTATGTAGCTAAGACTCAATAAATAATGTAGGTACCTACTATAACATCGAACATAGCACAAATAATTATTTTCTGAAAAGAGTACCATTTTGTGGAATTCAAAATACTTACTCTTTTTCTATACTAATATTATAAAGCTGAAGAGTTTGTTTGTTTGTTTGTTTGAACGCGCTAATCTCGGAAACTACTGGTCCGATTTGAAAAATTCTTTCGGTGTTAGATAGCTCATTTATCGAGAAAGGCTACAGGCTATATAACCATCACGCTACGACCAACAGGAGAGGAGCCACGGGGGTGAAACCGCGCGGAGCGGCTAGTAGAAAATAATTGTGTGTTATGTTCGATTTTATGTATTTTATGTATTATACATAAGAATTAAGACATAAGTATTTGAAGTTGGAAAACAAACGTTTTAAGATCTAAAGTTTCTTAAAAAATATGGACTCAACTGTTCCCAAAGATATCACGCATAGTTCATTATATTTACAGTTTACACATCTCCTTTCCCTCTATATAACACGTTTTCACAGACATAAAAATCATTGTTATCAACCTTCATTTGGCCGTGCATTCTCCACCTCATGATATCATGTTATCAGACGCGATAAGGCCGCAGGCTACAGTGAGCACGTTTGAAATAATAGTTTCGTCTTCGTTATTTTTCATTACACCTCTATGAGTGTAATTAGTTATGTATTGTCACTTTTATTAATTAAAAATGTGTAGTGCATAGACTATAGAGTGTAGAGCGATTAATGTTTTGGCAATTTTGGAAATACGTTTCATACGTATTTAAAGGTAGATTCTAATTTATATTCACCGGTCACTGAGGCCATTGTCCTTTATTGGCAGAATATTTTAGAAAAAAAAAAAATAAACAAGATACTTTACAATCTACAATATCATTTTAATTCAAGATCGGCATTGAAAAGCCACTTCAAACGTTTTCAATATAGAGGTTGTTTTTCTTCTGCAAATTAGAATATTTAATATTTGCCTATATGTATTGTTTTGTTTGCATTCTTCAATTCATACACGATACACCGCGTTATATTTTAAAACTTATCTAACAACAATTAAAATTATATAATTTCGTTGCTCCAAACAGTAGCACATGAAACTAAACTGCCTCAATTAAATGCATCAAGACGATTTAAAAAGCAGTGGTCCAATTTCAAAACAGTTCAAAGGTCAATTCGGCATTTCGCTCGGACACCACGGTATTGGCTAACACGGCATTTGAGCTTAACCCAATTCTAGAAACCTTTGCATTTATCTAACATTCACCGGCATTGCAATAAACACATTGTTTGGAGATTGGAACGGAAGACTGCATAGTTTGATATTTGAAGCTCGTTCGAAAACATGCGCCTATCAGAATTTAATTACAGATAATTAAACTCTCTTTTTTAATTCTCAATAAACACAGACGACAAAATACCTTTATAAATTCATAAATTTCTACCTTAATAGGTGAAATGAAATATTGAATGTTTCATTTGAAAATTTGGAAATTCATAATATTATATATTTTTAATTAGAAGGTCAAACTAATTGTTTACTACGTAACAATATTACAATAGCTCTACAAGTAACGATTATTTTATTCACCAAACGCAGCACTAATCGTAATGCTATCATTGCCTATTATAATCAATGTGAAAATCCCTTTCAACTCCTTTTTCCCAAAGCAGGAACACAGAAGCGAAACTCTGCCAATCAGAACGGAACACCTTTCTCTGAACGCAGGGCGTATTAAAAACATATTAACATTTGATCCCTTGATGTTATGTAGTTGTTTACATCCTAGAAATATACAAGTATGTTGTGCAGCTTTTACTTTTTATTTTGCGGTTTACATAATTTAAAAGGTAGCAGTAGTTTGTGAATCTCTATGTGTTTATCTGGTGATTGTATTATGAATCAAAATGTTTTTTTCAGAAGATTTAATACAATGTTATTCAGTTTTATTTTGTATACTTAGTTAGATCGCCGTTTATAGTTGTATGACAAAAGAACAACCAAAACCCTAATTATATTTGATGAGACTTCCTTGTTCGTTCTTCCCGAAAGATAGGCTTTCAAATGCCATTTGACGATAGTAAAGACTTGAAAGAAGCATAATAAATAATTCAATTAAAACATATTTCACTTTAAATTAAAAGGGAAATACAACAAAATAATTTAGTGGGAAGTAGGAGGAGTACAGGAAATGTAGCATTTTTAAATAATTGCCGCATATTTAATACTTACTAAACTACGAGTGTATACTTACATGTTGCCCTCACGCCACTCATTTCCAACAATTAGCAACACGCTAATTGCCTGGCTTTGTTTGTGTTATAGTGTTACACTTGCAACTGACACTAGGAGAGTAGCATTTGAGGTTTTTAGCACAAACTGAGGACCCTATTTAGCATTAATTTTTTACTTGCTGCATGACGTGGCGTCATCAACTATTCCGTTAAAAGAATATGTGGTAATCCAGATTTTAATATTTATTATTTAATAATCTATCTGCGTGTCAAATTTCATCCAAACCATGTTCAGCTGTTTATCTAGCCTTCAATTTATCCTCACAAACATGCCTGCTTTGTTTCCTATCAAAACTACTGAAGCGTTTTTAAAAATACTTTCATCAGTACCTACTACTTTATTTCTCAGTGACATATTAAATCGGCTATGTTTGTTTTATTTTATGCCGATCAACTCAGGTAGAGCTGGGACGTGCAAATAGTACTCTACAGAATATAAAATATTATAAAGAGGAAATATCTATTTACAATTTTTATGTAATGAATAAACTCGAAAACTGTCGTATTGATTTTAAAATCTCTTTTTCCCATAAGAAAGCTACATTTTTACCGAGTGACAGGCAGCCGTGGCAAACACGTCTAGCATCGTTTAATTATCTATACTTAATATTATAAAGCTGAAGAGTTTGTTTGTTTGAACGCGCTAATCTCACGAACTACTGGTTCGATTTGAAAAATTCTTTCGGTGTTAGATATCCCATTCATCGAAAGCTATATATCATCACGCTAAGGTTAACAAGAGCGGAGCAATGCGGGTGAAACCGCGGAGCGCAACTAGTAGAAGATAATAATATAACAAAGAATATAGCGAACACACAGCTTCCACTCGCTTATATCTCAATCTCACTTCCTCAATTTAATCGATGAGGCAATAAAAACACGATTCATCACAATTTGCACGCTCTTAGACTAGCTGTAACTGTGAAGCGATATTTTAATTGTGTTTAGAAACACACAAATTTTATTAGACAATTTTTACTAGCAGAAGTATATTCAAATATATTTTTGTCAATCTTATGAATTAAACTTAGATTAAGTATGTTTTCTAAAATGGTTAAAAAGATAGTAAAAAAGTGAAGTCCCGTGTCCCCGTAGTGGGGTAAGGGGCAGATGCATTATTCATACATCTGTTTCACTGATCGATTTTCTTTAGGGACAAGTAGGTGATCAGCCTTCTGTGTCCTGCCAGAC